>WNWK01050134.1:0-12957 GCA_009830355.1 Cherax destructor | reverse complement strand
GGCAGGGGGGCCCGAATAAACAACACTACCAGAACAGTGGGAGGACAGGAACCCCCGAATACAAAATTTTCAGAACACGGGGGGGGACAGGAGGACAGAATACAAAACACTCCCCAGAACAGTGGGAGGCGGGAAAGGCCCCGAAAAAAAACACTACCAGAACATGGGAGGACGGGGGGAAAAATACACAACACCCCCCGAACAGTGGGAGGCGGGAAAGGCCAGAATAAAAACATATCAGAACACTGGGGGGACAGGAGGACAGAATACAAAACACTACCAGAACAGGGGGGGCAGGAGGCCAGAATACAAAACCTCCCCGAACATGGGGGGACAGGGGAAAAATACACAACACTCCCAAAACATGGGAGGGGGGGCCCCCAAAATTACAAAACACTACCAAAACAGTGGGAGGACAGGGGGCCCAAAAATACACAACACTACCAAAACATGGGAGGACAGGGGGATTACAAAACACTACCAGAACATGGGGGGGCAGGAGGCCAGACCCCCAAACACTCCCGGAACACTGGGGGGATAGGAGGGAACTACAAAACACTACCAGAACAGTTGGGGGACAGGGGGCCCGGGCACCCAAACACCAGAACACTGGGAGGGTGGGGGGCCAGACTACACAACACTACCAGAACAGTTGGAGGACAGGAGGCAAGACTCCCCAAAACAAAAAACCTACCAAAAAAACAACCTGGGAGGACAGGGGGCCCCCAAAAACCAAAACCTGCCTTACCCTTACCAAAACCCCCCAACACTGGGAGGACGGGAAAGGGCCCGAATAAACACAAAAAACACCAGAACACGGGGAAAACAGGAGGCCAGACTCACAATACCCAGAACATTTGGGGGGACAGGAAGCCAGCCCTCCAAAACCTGGGAAACCCAAGGAAAATTAGTTTATTATCTTTTTTGATTTTTTTTCCCACCCCTGGGGGGGCCCCCAAAAAGATTGGTTTAATAAGGGGCCCAGGGTGGGCAAAAATTTTGAAAATGAAAAAAGTTAAAAAGGGTAAAACCCTAAAATAACCCGGGGTCAAATATGACAAGTTAAAAGGTTTTTTTTCAATTATAGGGGTATATAAGGGGTTTATTTTTGGGCCCCAAATTTTTGAAAAAGCTGAACAATATTGGGGTTTAACCTGTTAGTGTGGGAAAACCCCAAAGATATAGCTAATGTATTAACACTGGAACTGGGGTCCTGCAGAAAAAGGGTTTTGACAAAAAATATCGTTACATCTCAAAAAAAGAACCCACCCCTTTTTGGAGAAATAAACTGAGGGGGAAAAATAATTTTAATTCCGGTGTAATGGGGAATCCATCACTCAGTTTTCAGTAAAAATTGGGAACCCTTTTTACCCATGCATCAGGGGAATTGATGGGGAAAGTGTAGTAAAAAAGGGGCCCCCGACGAAGTTCCTCAAGACAAGCACAGTGTCTACCTACTGAGGCTCGAGGACCTATGTCTAGCCCTTATAAATGTCATATGGACTACGCTTGCTCTTCATGGTACTCGCCTTGACAAAAAAACTAAAAGATAAGCTGCAAATCACCCAGAACAAAATGGTAAGATTCATCCTGGACCTGGGACCAAGAGAGCATGAGGCCAGGATGAATTACAACAATTGGATATGCTGAAGACTGAAGACAAGTAAAACATCTTAAGTTAAATCAAGTTTATAAAATTGCTCACAAACAGTGTCCAGAATATATTGCTGCCAATTTTGTCAAGGCTGGAACCAAAGCAGCAAGTACTAGGGGAAGCACACTTTGTAGTACCCACAGTCAGTGGCCAGGCTTAAAACCCACCTTTATTGACAGCACAAAAGGAATGGAACAGACTGCCTCACATGTCAAAGCCAGTCATAGCATGAACCAGTTCAAGAAGAGAACCAAAAGGTACCAATGAATGTAGCGACAGAAAGGGAGGAGAATGTTTTTTTTTTTAACTAACATACATGTAAATGTAAAACCTCTTTTACCTTATTCCTAGTATACATATATCCTTTATAATATAATAACATATATCTCCTAAATGTACAATATTAAGGTACTAAAGGACCCCAATGGAAATAAGTCCCCTGTCTGACTTTTTGGGTTATCCTAGGCTCTTAATATCAAAGATAATCTATGTAAATGTATTTGTGTATACCTGAATAAATTCTTACAAAGGTAATGAACAGGAGGCCAGAGTACACACACTACCAGAACACTGGGAGGCCAGACTAGACAACACACCAGAACACTGGGAGGCCAGAGTACACAACACTACCAGAACACTGGGAGGCCAGAGTACACAACACTACCAGAACACTGGGAGGCCAGAGTCACAACACTACCACAAGTGAAGGACAACTGGCGGAACCGTAGTCTGCACACCCTCACTCTCCAACTCTCCTTCACCCCCCTGCCACCCCGCCCAGCCGGCCACCTTCACCACAACCCACCCTCCCACCCCACCACCCACACGACAACCCACCCATCACCCCCCTAACACCCACCCACCCCCATAAGGGAAGGGTCCTGTATTCAAACAAGCCGCTCATTTGCACAGATTGAGAACCAAAACTTAGTCATTATGGTTGTATATAAGCCACCAGATGCAACTTCCCAACAGTTCAAGGGACAGCTAGTGAAAATTCCCCACTGTCGGGAAAACCTTCCATCTCCATCCCCAAACATTTTGCTGCTTAGTGATTTCAATCTAAGACATAAAAAATGGAAGAATGTACAAATAATGTTATATCAGAGACAATCCCTGGAGGCAGCTCAGATGAAAAGTCACACACATGAGTTTCTGAATCCTTCAATAAGCCAAAAGACTGGAAAACACACATTTTATTTTCGCAAAAATGATGACCAGGTAAAAAACATAACAGTATCAAAAACAATTTAGACCACTATCTAATTGAAATCCAGACCTTATGACCAGGAAATGCATACAGCAACTGGGGTGCCTTCACCAAATTCAACTTCAACAACAAGAAAATTAACTGGGACCATGTAATCTATGTCCTAAATGAAACATGTTGGGAAGACATCTTAAATAACATGGACCCTAACCAGTGCCTTGAAAGGCTCAAGGCATATTCCCTTAAGAAAAAAAGAGAAGAAGTAAACTAGAGGGAAAAAACGCCCCCCTACAGAAGGCGAAGAATTACGAGCTCCTAAGTGTGCTAGATTTTCTGATATAGGAAGGAAGCACTGACTAGGAAAGTGGAGATGTAAATTAAATTATTCATACAGGATCCAGGAGAGACAGGGAGTTAAAATTAGTGAAATCAAAAGAAATTCAAAATATTTCTTTTCTTATCCCAAAAACAAGGCAAACCCCACATCTAGCATAGGGCCCCTGCTCAGAAAAATGGAACGTACACAGATGACCAAAAAAAAAATGAGGGGATACCCAGTCTAATATGACTGTGTTTAGTGACTATTAATCAGTCTAAAGACGACAGTCCAAATGGCTTTTTCATTAATGAGCCTCAAATCTCTTTCAATGTATGCCAATTCTACAAACCCTAACATGCCCATGTACTCAGCCCCAGACCCATGGAACTCTGTGTTCATTAAGAAGGCAAGAAACCCCCTTTTTTTTCCCTTAAATATGCTATGGAGAGGAAGCATAGACACAGGTGTACTACCACAGTCACTAAAAGCAACGGATACAGCCTCATTCTATAAAGGTGGAGCCAAACAACAGACAAAGCTGTGACATCCCACATCATAAAAATCTTTGAAAGAGTTTTAAGAAGTACATATATGATCGCAATCCACAGCATGGGTCTAGAGTAGTCGATCTTGCCTCTCGCAACTACTGGACTATGATAAGGTCTTAGATGCTCTGGAAGATAAACAGAATGCAGATATTACAAAAGCCTTTGACAAGTGGATCATGGTGTAATAACGCGCAAAATGCATTAAATGTATAACCGGGTGGGCAGATGGATCTTCAACTTTCTAACCAACTGAACACAAACAGTAGTGGTAAACAGAGTTAAGTGGAGGTTGTCACAATTAAAAGTTCGTTCCACAAGGTACAGTACTCCAACCATCCTGTTCCTCTTCCCCATATACATCGAGACAGATGTAAACTATAGCACCGTGTTATCCTTTGCAGACGATCTTAGAATCTGCATGAGACTGTCATCCATTGAGGACACAGTAAATATCCAAGTAGATATAAACCAAGTTTCTCAACACGTTTCCCGACTTAACGCTCTCTTTGAGAGGTTCAGAAATTTTCAGCTAACAGTTAACCAGTGTAAATTATCTTTTGGCCAGTCTACTCTTACTTTCTTAGGCCATGAAGTAGGTAGTGGTAAAGTGGCCCTGAATATGTTAAAGTTCTAGCTATTAAGAATTACCCAGTACCTCATGATAAGAAATCCTTACAAAGATTGTTAGGAATGATAGGATTCAACAGATGCTTTTGTTGGAACTTTGCAGATGTAGTAGCCCTCCCCTCACCCCAGATTAACAAGAAGCATTTAATCATGCTAAACGTCTATTGTGTACTGCACCCTTTCTCCAGTCTCCCAATTTTTCAAAACCTTTTGTTGCAGGTTGATACCTGAGAGTTAGGGTCGAGGCAGTATTACTACAAGTGTCCGATGAGGAATGTTTATAGCCTATGACGTATTACTTAGCCAAGTATCAGGCCCATCAACGAGCCTTCTCCACCATCGAGAAAGTTCTAGCCCTGATACTTGCCCTGGAGCATTATGACATCTTCTTGGGACAGTCACCTCATGTGGTCACTGTCTACAGTGATCACAACCCTCTCGTCTACTTAAATACCATGAAAAAACAGAATACCCGACTGATGAGGTGGAACCTCAGGCTGCAACCCTACAACCTCCCAGTTGACCATATAGCCAGAAAACACAATATTCTGGCAGACGCTTTATTTTGTATATAGGTTAGGATACGTCAGGGATCATATGGGTAATAAGCTCTTTTTTTCCTTATTATTTATTATTTTTTATTAACACATCGGCCGTTTCCCACCAAGGCAGGGTGGCCCGAAAAAGAAAACCTTTCATCATCATTCACTCTATCACTGTCTTGCCAGAGGCGCACTTACACTACAGTTATAAAACTGCAACATTAACACCCTCCTTCAGAGTGCAGGCACTGTACTTCCTATCTCCAGGACTCAAGTCCGGCCTGCCGGTTTCCTGAATACCTTCATAAATTTACCTTGCTCACACTCCAACAGCACGCCAAGTCCTAAAACCATTTGTCTCCATTTGCTCCTATCTAACACACTCACGCATGCTTGCTGGAAGTCCAAGCCCTCCACAAAACCTCCTTTACCCCTCCCTCCAACCTTTCCTAGGCCGACCCTACCCTGCCTTCCTCCACTATAGATTTATACACTATCGAAGTCATTCTATTTCTTTCCATCCTCTCTACATGTCCGAACCACCTCAACAACCCTCCTCAGCTTCTGGATATTAGTTTTGGTAATCCCACCCCTCTTCCTAATTTCCAAACTACAATTCTCTGCATTATATTCACAAAACACATGACATGACATCTCCACTGCCTCCAGCCTTCTCCTTGTTGCAACATTCACCACCCATGTTTCACACCCATATAAGAGTGTTGATATAAGTATACTCACATAAATTCCCTTTGCTTCCATGGACAAAGTTCTTTGTCTTTTCCCTTATGTAATTATAATATAAATAATGTTTGTTAATTTCAGTATAAGGTTTTTTTTTTAGTGAGGGGACACTTACTATGGTGTGCAAGTGTCTTGAACCAACGCTACCTTACTGTACCTTACCTTGCTCTAGGGTAAAGTTTGACTGAAAGTCTCTTGGAGTTGATCACTACCTAATGAGCTGGATGGTTGAGAGGAAAGGCAGTTCCATTAGAATTCAGTGTCATGGTGACACACTACCCATGGAGGAAAGCCTAATCCCAGTTATTAGAGCCCTTTTGGGTGGGCATGTGGCATGCTACTAGTATGTTACACTTTATTTGGCGTATGTCACACTCCCATATAGGCTGTTTCTCAACCAGCGAACCAGGTGCTAAGGATTTAATTATCAATAGGGCCCCATCATTATATCAGTGTCTCGGTTCATCGGCCAGTCACACAAGCTTGTCATAGGTGTGAAGCAGCGTGGTTCATTTGTGACACTAGTGTTGGCAGACTTGTCTGGGCTGCTGGTCTTTCACTGTGCATTCTCTGGCTCTTGCATTTTGCCTCCTTTGACCATCGTGTTGTACACTTGCCTACTTATTGTAAATACTAGGTTGTTTATTTGGTGAAAGAAATAAGAGTCATATAACGCTGATGTGTTTTGCTTGCTCCACTATTGGCAGGGTGTGCAGGCCGTTCTACACCTGTGTACGTAATAATTGGTTTACAGTTAAAGAGAAAATGTAACATCATAAGACTGTACATGTATTCAGTTATTCCTTAAATTTAATCATAATCATTATACATAATTCACATCTTGCAACTTTTTTCATGAATATAAAGGATTAATGTTACGTGAACTATAATATAATAATTGTAATGTAAACCTATGTACACGAGCAAAGAAATAAAATTGTATTGTATTGTATTGTACAAGTACATGTGCAAGGTATACAGACCATAGCTGACATCAATGACATACTACTATATACAAAGCCACTTGTTATGCAGAACATTTCGGGCAAATTAGGTCAGTTTTGTCCCAGGATGCCACCCACACCAGTCCACTAACACCCAGGTACCCATTTTATACTGATGGGTGAACAAGGACAGCAGGTGTCTTGTCTTAATGTTTTCCAGCCGTACCGGAGATTCGAACTCCAGACCTCGGTGTGTGAGCTGAATGCGCTAGCGATCCAGCTCCGGGAACTACGGTCGTTTATATAGGTGATCCTGGAGACCTGGTCTCCAATTCAGGAACCTGCTTCATCAGTACCACCTGAAGGAGAGGCGTCGCCACCTGTGACTCGTAAACAAGGTAATGATAGTCTGGAGTCTGTAACTAGACATTCGTGTGTAAGAGAAGTATGAATTAATTCCAGGCTTAATTAATGGTGTATGAAGAGATAGTTTTAATGTAAACAGAAAATTATGTTCTATTTAATAGTCATAAATACTGTGAGAAGATATTGATTTGTAAAACACACAGTGGTAAAATATTTGTAAATACACACAGTGGTAAAATATTTGTAAATACACACATTGGTAAAATATTTGTAAATACACACAGTGGTAAAATATTTGTAATTTTTTTTTTTTTTTTATATTTTTACACTAGACACTAGAGCATAATCATAATGTTCCCATTACCTCAAGGTGTCTCTATGAACAATACCACTACTTTTTTATCTTATTTCCCAGACTAGAGCACTGAACCAGAAAATTCCCCCGCCCATTCCCTGATCTATTGCCGAACCTAGAATACCCAGCTACAACCCCCTTCCTCCCAATCCTTCAAAACACAAACCCCCACCCCCTCTCCCCCTCCCTACCTACATTACTATCCTCCTACCCACCCTCTACCCATTTCACCTCCCGTGACTTCTACCATAATCAACACCAGTCCTTTCACCTTGGCACCCTCAACATGCTATTCACTGTCATCTCTTGATAACCACTCGAAAAAGCCCTGTTCCATACCCCACTATACAAACTCCGATTCCTACATTTTGTCCTATAAAACCCCGCTCCTAAAGCCCTTATTCAAACCATCCCTCTACGTCCCTCATACCCCAAGATATATGTATAAAATCCAACACCAAATAAGACATCCCTCTCGTATGCTTTCGAGAACTTCCCCAAATCTAAACTCAAAGCCCTCAAAACGGATACCCCTCCCCACCTACCATCCTCAAAACTCCCCAAACCATTTCCTCACTGCTTCCAAACCCTCACAAAAATAGATGGCGTGATAAGCTGTATCTACCTCCCCACACCTACGACAATACCCATCCCACTCAACCCCATTACATAAAGCTGGGCCCTGGAGCCAAAATACCCTGAAGAAACCTATACCCTGTTTCCCTCACCCTTGGGTGCACCTTCAACTTCTTTAACCACCCCAAATTCCTTTCCAATCATACAAAGGATAAACCTCACTCCCTTGCATCTCCATTCTCTCCATCCCCAACCTATCCAAATGGCTTACTCTACACCTTCCCGGCTCCTTCATAACCAATAACCCTCGTAAAATAGCCTCACAAAGCAATATATCCTTTCCTCCCCACCACCTTCGCACCTCCTTCATCACCAATCCACGTTTCGTCCCCCTCTCCTCCCTCATCAAAACTCATGCCTCACAAAAACACTCCTTAACCTACACCTCAAGGGCACCAACCCTAACCCCCACCTCACCCTCGTTTCCACTACTTCCCTACACTCCAATGTCTCCCATTCCCCATACAAACTTCAACACGTACTTCAACAACCGCTGCACATCCACTTCTAAGAGGGATATACCACCGCCCTAAACCACAGTTTACTATACACTAAAACGTTAATAACTACCACCCTTTGCAACAAGGTTACCTCTCTCATTCCCATCCCTTCATCCTATCAATAGCAGCATCCACTACCAATCTTGAATTTACCTTCTAGCCACCAAAGGATCAGCACTGAACACTATCCCACATATTTTTATAGTTTTCACACAACTCCATCCCTCCCGTTTCTCCAACGTTCCCCCCGACCAACTGCCTACCTCCAATAAATTAGATTTTTCCTTATTCACCCTCATTCCCGTTGCCTTCCCAAACTTTTCAACCAACTCATTGATCATTCTCAACTGCTTCTCAGACCTGACCAACACTGTAGTATCATCTACATAACCAACAATACCCCCTCTGCATCCTCCTCCATGTCACCCTCCCGTAAAACCTCCTCCTCCACCAACCTATAAAACGGATCCTGTAATAAGGCAAAAGGATCTGCGACAGCGGACATCCCTGCCGCAGACCCTTCTTCATCTCCACCTTTCTTCCCACATTCCCATTAATTTGCACCCTAACTAAAGCCCCCTCATACAAAGTTCGAACCCATCCTATAACTACCTCCCCAAACCCTTGCCTACCAAAATATCCAATAACATTTCCTGTCCACCCTATCATATGCCCTCTGCCAATCCACCCCAATACTCCTCCCATCTGACTATTCTCAATAAACTGCTTTATACGTCTATGCCCGTTCTGATACTCCGTCCCGGCACCCCATATTGTCCCTCATGCAACATTCCCCTAACTCTCTTTTGATCCTGTTTGCTAAAACCTTTGCAAATATTTTATAATCTGCAGTCAATAATGCTATTCCCCTATAATCACCTAACCCTCCTGATACCCCTTTCGCCACTAGTACTACAACCCCGTTCTCATCGACTCACCCATATTCCCCTCCTCTTTCAGTTCATTTACCATTTTAACGATTACCCCCTTCAAAACCTGCCAATGCTTAACATACAATTCCCCGGCAACCGTCTATGCCAGGCGACTTTCCCAATCTCAAACCCTCACCGCCTCCCATACCTCCTCCTCCAAAATTTCCCCTCACATTCCTTCCTCTCTTCCTCACCTAATATTCCCAATTCCCTCAATATCCTACCTTAGCCTCCTCATCTGTCTCCCCTTTTCATATTTGTTACAAAACCAACCCTCTGCGTCCCCCCATCCCTCCGTTGTCCTCAGTACCGTTCCCTCCTGATACCCTCTCACCCCCTTCCACCTTCAATGATTCTATCAACATACCTTTCCTTCGCCGTTGAAAATTTCTTAACACTACCTTTGACACTTTATTCCCCACAAAACTTCTTCCATACCACTTCGAATCCTGAGTCCATGAAATCTCTCCTCCTGTATTTCCCTTAACTTTGCCCTCAACTCTACCACCTCACCATAATTCTTTTCCCTCCAATCCCCACCCTGACACTCACCTAAAAGCCCCTCCAAATACCTCTGATACCCATACCTATACCTCATTTCCTCACGCCAACCCTCTCATAATACTTTCTAATTTCCACTTTCCCCGTCTCATTCCACCATTTAACAACTGACTTTATCCCTATCCCCCCACAACCCTTCCCACCACTGCTCAAATGCCTCCTCCTCCTTCCCTTTCCAATAACCTCGTATTCAATTTCCAAAAACTCTTATACACATGCACAACCCTTCCCACCCTCCTTCAAATAACACACCCTGTGATCTGAAAAACCCAAATCAAAGCATTCCACCTTTCGCACATCCACCGACCTTGTCACATATATTCGATCCAGTCTTGCCGCATAATTATTCTTAAGAAAGTATATTCCACCAACTCATCCCTTCCCCCACCACATCCACCACCCCCACCGCCCCCAATACATCCCTTGAGACCCCAAAACACCCCCTTCGGGGCTCCACATCCCTAATCCGAATCACACTATTCCAATCCCCAGCTATAATGCTACTTGGGGCAATCCTCTGAAAGCATACGTCAACTCGTTATTAACAAAATCATCCTTGATACTCCTATTAGCAACAGCCGGCATATATACCCCAAGGAATCTTACTTGTACCCCACCCCACTCCCCGTTCACCCTTACCACTCGACTTCCCACATGCTCCCATGATGACAAGGTAAAGGACTGGACTCTCTAATACCCACCATCACCCCACCCTTGAAAGCCCCTGCGTCACACGCAAAACCCTATACCCTTAACTACCAGTTCTGATCCTATTTGATAATTGTGTTCTTGGAAAAATATCACATCTACTCTCATCCTCTTCAATGTTACTTCAACCCATTTACGTTTGACCTCGTTCCTGAGGCCATTAACATTCATCGTTACACACTAAAGTGAAGGGCTGGGGTTTTCCCTTCTGCTTCAGTACTCTTTTGTCTAGTTTTCCATGTGTTGCTCCTTCCAACTCTCCCTTAATCCTCCCATCACCCTTTATATCCCTTCTATCACCATTACCCTTCACCCTACTTCCTTTTCCCTGCACCACATCCGCCCACACCTTCTTACCAGGCCTTTGTGCAGCAGTTAATAGGTCATCCTCAGATTCTTCCCTGGCCTTTTCCTTGATTCCCTTTGTCTCCACTTACTTCCATACTCTCTTCCCTATGTATTTCTGCTACCACTACTGACACTGTACCCTGAACCTCAACTTGATGTCCTGTCTTCCCCAGGACTTCACTTCGTCCTTCAGTGCCGTCATTGACGTCAATTTGATTCTCCCCAATTCCCATCCTGCCACTTCCTCAAGTGACAAAGGACCACCTCGAATGAACTCATTCAGATCCTCCAAGATCTCAGCCTCCTCCCGTACATCCCTCTGACTCTCGTCCATAGACGTTACACCAGTCACCACAGATTCTGCAGGCTGCACCCTGTCCACCTCTCCCTGTACTCTTTCCTCCTGCTCCACCTCCTCGCTCCATACCTGACGTACCATGCCCTCCTTCACACCATCTCCTTGTTTCCTTGCCAATTCTTCGTCCTGTTGCACTCCTTCATTCGTCCGTAGTATATCCTCCTTCCCGACGTTACCCTCCTCAGGCCTTTTACGTTGACAGTCAACCGCCAGGTGCCCGTCTGCCCACACAACCGGCAGGTACGCACCTGTCCAACATAGGTAACATATACCTGAGTGCGAAAACCATGCATTAAGATAAAGGAGGGTATGGGATTCCTTAATGTCATTTTTACCGAATATGTGCCTTCCAACATACCAGCGTAAAGACCATTCATCCATCTACCAACAGTAACAGCATGGACAATCCCATACATCTTCATCATTTCCTGTATGTCACTTTCCCCAGCTTCAAATGGAACGTTTCGCAACTTTATCCACTTGTAAGTTGCCGAAACGTCCTACCATACCTCCAGTCCTTGCATTACCACCAGCCGCTTGTCCTGATATTTATCCACAACTCTGGTATACGCGCCGTACATGCAAATTTCACGAAGATCCGTCGTGCCCGTTAAGGGCTATGCCGTACAATTCTGAGTGGTCCACACCCAGAGAATCTCGAAGTATAGCCGGCAAGACAACGTCCACGTTTGACGGATAAACCGCTCCTGAAGTACTTCAATACCAATGGTGTTTACGCGGCGCCTGTATCCCTCCGTCATGGCTGTGAAAATAAAATCTCACAAGTCGGCCACCAGAGGTCTCCTCAATACACCCGCACACAACCAAGGCTGGGCGTGGAATGTTTTGTAAATACACACATTGGTAAAATATTTGTAAATAAACACAGTGGTAAAATATTTGTAAATAAACACAGTGGTAAAATACTAATGTTCCTTAAAAACATATTGTGATAAAATGTGTTTTTAGTGATATATAATACATATATTACGTAGAAACATTCTTGGTGTATCAAGGAGTGTGTCATGAACTAATACTCATGTTTTACATGAAGTACCTCCTGAATATTTAGTGAAAACTCAGTTTTAGTGAAATGCACCATGATGAATTAATAAAACTCATGCATTTCATGATGAATTCCTTTATCAATTTATGAAAACTTGTGGTTATGAAGTATACAGTGATCATTGAGTGAAAATTCTGTGTTTCATGAAGTACATCCCAAAAATATTTGTGAAAATTTTAACATATACAAATACAAAATTTATTTCTTTTCAAAGGTTACAATATGTGATTACATTTTGTAATGTGTTAGGTACAAAGAAAGTCACTATGATGCCGAGGCATTTCAGTGCATGGTAAAATATAAGTGAAAAACCTAAATTTTCAATGAAGTACACAGTGGTACTAAACTCTCGTGTTTTTCCCCGAAGAATGCGACGATTAATTAGTGAAATCTGTTTCATGATGCATGTCATTAACATTTAGAAAAACTCTTAATGTTTCATGTTGTATTATGTGAACTATTAGTGATAACTCATATTTTTAACCTATATTATAATTCTGTTGAAAGTAATTTTTCTTTTCCCCCCCTTTCTGAGCACC
>WNWK01050133.1:0-12957 GCA_009830355.1 Cherax destructor | reverse complement strand
TCCCCTTAACAACAAGGGTGGATACAGGTACCACTACTCACCTTATACTAAACACAGGGTGGATCGGTACTACTACTCACCTTATATTGACAAAGGGGGATACAAGGTACCCCTCACCTTATTTGACACGGGGTGGATAAAAATTTTCCCTTATATTGACACAGGGTGGATAAAAGGCCCACTATATATACTAACACAGGGTGGATAAAAGGGTCCACTCTCACCTTATACTGCCCGGGTGGATAAAAGGTACACTACTCACCTTATACTGACACAGGTGGATACAGGTCCCTATTACCTTATACTGACACAGGGGATACAAGGTCCACTACTCACCTTATACTGACACGGGGGGGTAAAGGTACCACTACTCACCTTATACAAACCCGGGGTGGATAAAAGGACACCCCCTTATACTGACACAGGGTGGATAAAAATCCACTATCACCTTATACTGACACAGGGTGGAAAAAGGCCCCTACCACCTTATACTGACACAGGGTGGATAAAAGGTACCACTACTCACCTTATACTGACACGGGGGATACAAGGTTCCACTACTCACCTTATACTGACACGGGCCAAGCTGGGTCCAGGTTCCCAAGTATATTTCGTGTAGTAACAGAATAAACGTGATTTGATGGTCTTATTATCATTCAATTTTTTAGCAATTTACTTACAGTATATTTGGGTGTTCCGGGGTAACCCCCCCGGGGCCCAACCCATGACCGGCCTCGTGGGGATCAGGCCTGATCAACCGGGTTTACTGCTGGCTCCCGCAAACCGACGTACGAACCACAGCCTGGTTGGTCAGGCTGACTTTAGTGCCTGCCCAGTGCTTCTTGAAGACAGCTAGGGTTTTTAATCTCCTATTTTATGCTAGGGAATTGAACAGTCTTGGGCCCCCCCCCTTTTTGTTTTGTCTCTTAGTGTAATCATGGCACTCCTGCTTTTCATTGAAGGGATGTTGCACGCCTGCCGAATCATTTGCCTTCGTAGGAGTGATTTTCGTTGCGATTTGGGACTAGTCTCTCTAAGATTATTCAAATATATTATCATGTATCTTTCTCGCCTGTACTAAAAGGTACAGGTCAAGGATCAACTGTTCCTTAATTTGGTGCTTTATCGTATTATAAATGAAGTGAAAGTTCTCTGTATATTCCCCAGGTCATTTTTGCTTGCCTTGAAAGGGGCAGTTACTGTTAAAAATATTAACCTAGAAAAAAAGGAGCTGAAGAGAGTCATCAGGGGTTTGCCCTAGTTTTAAAGGGTTCTCATTGTCCATCCAATCATTTTCCTAGCAGATGGTGATACATTGTTGTGATCTTTGAAAGGAGATCCTCTGACAAATCCTCCCAGGTCCTTCACATTAGTTTTTTCTCTATTGTGTGGTTGGAATTTTTTTACTTTTTTTCCAGTTTAAATTTTCCCTGAGTTTTCCATAGCGGGTAATTGAAATTTGTCTTCATTGAACTTCATATTATTTTCTGAAGCTTATTTAAAGATTTTTAATTGCTTGCGTTTGCATGTCCTCAGTGGATGACACTGTCACGCAAATTCCAAAAGGGAAAACACGGGGGGGCTTTCATCTCTGTCTATGTTAGATATGAGGTGGGGGAATGATAGGAGAAAGTACTTGCCTTGTGGAACGGGCCATGTAGCCGCCTCAGACTCTACTCTGTTTACTATTACTTCAGTGTTCTGTTTGTTAGGGCGTTGATTCCACTGTATGCTTTTGATACTAAAATGAATTGGGGGAAGGCGCCTATAACTGATCTCATTTTGTGGTCAGGAGTCCAGCGCATATATTTATACTTCTATTATGTTGTGATCTGGCTGTATTGTTTTGATACTGTTATATTTCGTACCAGATCGTCCTTTTTAGTGAACTTAAGGTCAAATGTATTTTCCCGCCTTGTCGGCTCCACTATTTGCAGTTACCGGGGGTATCCTGGGAAGTTCCCGGGGGCAACGCCCCCGCGGCCCGGTTTGGGCCAGGCCCCATGTTGGGTCAGAGCCTGATCAACCCGGCTGTTACTGCTGGCCGCACGCGTCCAACGTACGAAAAACAGCCTGGCTGGTCAGGTACCGACTTTAGGTGCCTGTCCAGTGCCTGTTGGAAGCCAGGGGTTTTTTGGTAATCCCCCGATGTATGCTGGGGGGTTTGGGGGGTTTATCGCAGTTATGCGTGCCTGAAAGGGTTCTCTGCACATTTTCTAGGTCAGCAATTTCACCCCGAAAGGTGCAGTTAGTGTGCAGCAAAATTTCCCGCCTAGATAGAACAAGCGATCTGAAAAGTGTCAACATGGGCGGGACCCTGGTTTTTAAGGTTCTCATTATCCATCCTGTCATTTTTTTTAGCAGATGCCATTGTACGGTGTTATGGTCCTTGAAAGGGGAGATCCCCTGACATGATCACTCCCGGTCTTTGACATTAATTTTCGCTCTATTGTGTGGTTGGAATTTGTTTTTTATCCCATGAGATTTTAATTTCTTCACGTTTTCCGTATCATAATTGAAATTTCTCATCATTGAATTATATTGTTTTTTGCAGCTCATTTAAAGATTTGGTTTATGTCTGTTGGAGTCTTGCAGGGCTTCAACGGGGGACACTGTCTGATTCGGGGGTCATCTGCAAAAGGGAAAACCGACTGTGGCTTATATCCTTCTATGTTCGATACGAGGGTGAGGAACAGGATGGGACGAGTACTGTGCCTTGTGGAACAGGCTTTTCACAGTAGCTGCCCCAGACTTTTCTCTGTTGACTACTACTCTTTGTGTTCTACTTGTTAGGAAAATTTTAATCATCTACAATGGTCACACTTGTCAAAGGTTTTTGAAAAAACTGTGTATATAAAACTGCATTCTGTTTATCTTTTTGGGAAATCCAAAACCCTTTGTCATAGTGGTCCAGTAGTTGGGACAGATGGGAGCGACCTGCTCTAAACCCATGCTGCCCTGGGTTGTGTAATTGATGGGTATCAAGATGAGTGGCGATCTTGTTTTAAAACCCCTTTCAAAGTTTTTTTGGATATGGGAGTTAGCGTTATTTCTGTAGTTCTTTGTTATTACTTTACCCCCCTTTTGGGAGTGGGGCTATGTCTGTTGTTTTTAGTAGCTGGGGGACGATCCCAGTGTCCATCCCTTCTCTCCATAGGATGTTAAAAGCACGTGATAGGGTTTTTGCAGTTCTTGATGAACACGGAGTTCCATGAGCCGGGGCCGGGAGCGGAGTGCATGGGCATGTCATTTATTGCCTTTTCGAAGTTGTTTGGCGTCAGGGTGATGTCAGATAGGCATGCGTCTGCCAAGTTCTTTGGCACTCTCAAAAAAATTCATTTACGTCTTCGATTTCTCGGTTAGCGGCCCCAAAAACTGAGTCATACTGGGACTTTAGTAACTCACCCATTTCCTTGCTGTCATCTGTGTAGGACCCACCCCGTTTAAGTAGGGGCCCAATACGGGACGTTTTCTCGACTTTGACTTTGCATAAGAAAAGAAATATTTTGGGTTTCTTTCAATTTCGTTTATGGTTTTTTAGTTTTTCCCTCGTTTCTTGATTCCTGTAAGATTCCTTCATTTTTAATTGATGTTTGTTTTTTCCCTCTGACTAGTGTCTCCTTCGTATTTCAGATATATTGGCCCAGGAGCACATCATCTATGGACCCCAAATTGTTGTACTTCTAAAGCTCCTGGCCCGAAGAAGGAGTTCAATTGGGTTACAGTTGATGCCTCTGATGAAATGTAATACCTTCCTATTAAAAGGCTGGATTATCCTAGATGTTAAAGTGTCAGAGTTTAAATTTGCAGACCGCGGTTCGCCCCCCTAGTCCCCCCTTCTGTTTATTTCAATGACAGTTGTTTATTACAACGTATATCATGTGAGGAATTGACACTGTAGCTCTTTCTTATTAACTAATGGTCACCTTCATAAATACATATTATTCTTCACATCAAATTCTTATACAAATCTTCTCCAGTTGTCGTAGTTTCTTTCCTTCTCAGCTCGGGAAAAGTTATCAATATCCACCATGCCAATGAAATTTTGTGACACAATTTCATGTATTTCAGAGTGATGTTGGCTGCCACCTCCCGGCTGGTGATGAGGACAGCGGTGGTCGGGACGATAGTTACTCGGGGCTCCGTCCTGGCTACACTCTGTGTTCTTCAACCACTCACATACGAGTGCTTGCATCTACCACCTCTTATCGTCAAATATGATAGGGTACTTGATCTATTAAGTTTATATTCTCTTTTTAGCTAAATAACTCCCCCCCCAGGGCCAGAAAGTTATATAGAATTAAGACACTGTTTTTTTATCTAGTTGGGAAAATAAGGGCTGTGAGCAGTTATTCAGCCTTTAGCTCAAGCCCTAACCCCGCAATTTCCTCAAAGATTTGTTTTTAAATTATACCATGAATTAAGGAAATATCCTAGACTTCATCTTACAAAAAAAGACAAAGCAAATGCGATAGTAATTATGGACAAGGTAGATTATAGGGGGGAAAAAATTTAAACCCGATATTAGGAACCAGGAAACTCAGGCGCCTCTTAACCTTACAGGGGATTGGGGTGGTTGTGATAGCAGCCTCTACCACAAACTGTTGTTTACCAGTCAGGGAGCTGTTTTCTATCATCTTTGATCCTGTAAGTACAGATTGTTGCTGTATCTATAGATCAAGGAACGAGTGGGGTTTTGAACCCCTGGCCAGCGAGTCCTAAAACTCACTTACCATGGGATGAAGACCCACCCCGTTCCATGATTTGTTTTCAAGTGGGGTAATTACGATTTCAATGAGTCACGTATCTAAAAGATATTTCAAGGGCGTCTTTTTAACTTACGAAAAATTCCCCAGTTACACTCTTCCATTCTCACCAATAAGAATAGATTTAGATTTTTTTCCACCGAAGTGGGGTTTGTTTATTGTGCACCATATATCCATTCTGTGGACGGTAGCGCAAGAGCATATGGATACACAAAAGGCCCAGGAACTAGGCCTCAAAAAAGGGGTTTAAAAATTGTACATTTGGATTTATATCTACAGTTCACTTATTTTTTTACATGCAAATTTAGGGAAAATTTGCTTAGCATATTGGTATCTTATTTCCATTAATAAGATATCTTGACATGTCCTCAATAAGTGGACAATTAATTAAGCACATAGTGTTCAAGACAGTGACCATATGCATGACCACATCATTTGCATTTTTTTTGATCATCATCTGTGTGTCTCCCAAACTGCCAGAAGTACTTGTAGCCAAGCCTAAGCCTGGCCACTACAACATCAGTCAGTACTTGTAGCCCCCTTAAGCCTGGCCACTACAACATCAGTCAGTATTTGGGAAAACCCCGGGGCCCAAAAAAGCCTTTTGGCCAACCTACAAACATCAGTCAGTACTTGTAGCCAAGCCTAAGCCTGGCCACTACAACATCAGTCAGTACTTGTAGCCAACCCCAAGCCTGGCCACTACAAAATCAGTCAGTACTTTTTGCCAAGCCTAAGCCTGGCCACTAGAACATCAGTCAGACTGTTCACATTGCAAGTTGCTCCATAAACATACTTATCTACGTTCATGTTATCATAGTGGGTTATAGATCTACTCGGGCCCTTCTAATTGCTCCAACAGTGAATTTAAAAAACCCCCCGTAGCCTGGTGGAAACAGCCCTTTTTTCCCCACACGGTGAGGGCCCGGGGTTTCCGTTTCCCCGGCGAAGGTGGGGAAACATTGGACGTGTTTCCTTACACTGGTTGTCTTTGTTCACCCATCAGAAAATAGGTACCGGGGTTTAGTGGATTTGATGTGAGTCGCATCCGGGAGACAAAACTGACCAAATTTTTGGGAAATGCTAAATATTTTTTAGCGAACCGCTAACCAGACTGAAATGAAGACCAAAATTTAAATTTTTTTTGAGAGTGCCACAGAACTTGATAGACGCAAGCCTATCTGACATTACCCTGACGTCAAATGATTTCCCAAAAAAGGCGATAAATGACATGCCCATGCACCCGCCCAGGCCGAGACTCGGGGAACTCCGTGTTCATCAAGAACTGCAAGAAGTCCCTATCAGGTGCTTTTAACATCCTATGGAGAGGGAGCATGGACACTGGGGTCGCCCCGCAGTCACTAAAACAAAGACATAGCCCCACTCCAAAAAGGGGGGCAGTAAAGCAAAAAGCAAAGAACTACAGACCAATAGCGCTAACGTTCCATATCAAAAAAATCTTTAAAAGGGGTTGCAGAAGCAAGATCCCCAATCATCTAGATACCCATAAATTACACAACCCAGGGCAGCATGGGTTTAGAGCAGGTCGCTCCTGTCTGTCCCAACTACGGGACCACTACGACAAGGTCCTGGATGCCTTGAAGACAAACAGAATGCAGATGTTATATACACAGACTTTGCAAAAGCCTTTGACAAGTGTGACCAAGTGTGTTTTTTTTTTTTCATATCTTAGAGTACCATCACAAAAACCCTATGAATGATGGAGTCCATGAAAATTCATGGCAGTGGTCCAACATTCACGACTGGTCTTTTCCCCCTTTAACATGTTTTTTTTCTAATGTCCCGTACAGATTACTTGCACGTCGCTGTTGTATAGTTGTGTGGGGTAAGACTTGTGTTTTTATCTTTCAGGCAAAGACCTCATTTAGTGTTGGGGGATCCGATGTTCCACTGCACGCTGAAGGTCACTTTTCCTCCACTGGCTTCACGTCGGTCCCCGGGAAAAACAATTTAAAGGGATATAATTCCCCCCTTTATGCTTTTTTCTTTTTTTTGTTGTATTTTTTCTTCCACTTTCCTCAGTTCACTCTTCCATCTTTTTTACCTCCTATAGTTTTGTTCCTTTGCCCAAAATTTCCCACCAACATAACGACATTTGTTTTTGTAAACATAAGGGTCTAAACCCGAAAAAAACAAAAAATTTTACATAAAGGGATTTCTCACGGAGTCAAATGCAATTTTTGGCTTTCACAGAGCCCCACAAAAGGACATTATGCAACGAATATGGATCCCGGGTTAAAACCCTATTCAGATCGAAGACAAACAGGCAAAAAGGGGGGCCCGACAAAGCGCCATTTGTCAAACTACTAAACACCTCAAATGATGTAGTTGAACTTTGGAAAAATTAAAAACCAAAAAACCTTGTCATTGTGGTGGTATACAAGCCTCCAGAGCAACTTCCCAGCAATTCCAGGAGCAGCTTTTTAAAATTACCATGCTGGGAAAAACTCCAATTCCCGCCCCAAACATCTTACTACTAGGGGTTTCAACTTTAGACACCTAAATGGAGGAGAAGCAAAAAATGCTTTTGCAAAATCACCCCAGGAGGCTCATGAAAATTAAAAACACACGAATTATTAAATTCTGCACCAAACACCTTAAAGCAGCAAATATTAGAGCCAAAGATAGAAAATAGCTGACCCCATCTTCACTAACAACGACGATGTGATATTTAAAATAACCGTTTCAAAGACAATACACTCAGATCACAACATAATAGAGGTAAAAATTTTTAAAGGGCCCACCAGCAAAATGTGGTCATGTTTTCCCCCCCAAAATTCAATTTTAATAACAAAAACATAATGGGACGTCGCCATGTCCTAAATCAAACATGTGGGAAGATATTCTAAACAACAATGATCCGAACATTTGCTTAGAAATAAGAACTCTGTGGTTCTTGAGATCTGCTCAAGACACATTCCATTAAGAAAAAAAAAACAGAAGATGTAAAATAGAAAGAGAGAGATGCTCCCCATAAAGACGAAGGAAAGATACAGAGCTGCTAAGAGGGGGCCAATATATCTGAAATTTTAAGGAGGCATGGTCAATGAAATTGTAAATATCGAACTTGGAAGGAACTTTCAGGAGCAAATTTTGGGGGAAAAACTAAAGCCATAAAGGAAATGAAAAAAAAAAACTTCTTTCATGCCAAATCTAAAGGAAAAACAACATCCAGTATTGGGCCCCCCGCTTAGGGAGGATGGGACATACACAAAGACAGCCAAGAAATAAGTGAGAAATAAAGTCCCAATACGACTCAGTGTTCAGTGAGCCGCTGCCCAGACTAAAGGTCGACAATCCAAATGAATTTTTTTGGGAAACGGACAAAAAAATTTGGTCTTCTAAAATTCTCGGATATTATACTAACCCACAAGATTTTGGGCACAATGACATCCCCCATGCATTTTGGGCCCCCAGGCCCAGACTCAGGGAAACCCTGTGTTCATCAAGAATTGCAAAAGCCCTGTCATGCCTTCAGCATTCTATGGAGAGGGAGAGGGACAGGGGTTATCCCACACCCCTAAAAACAACAGACATACCCCCCACCCACAAAGGTGCCAGTAAAGAAAATGGAAAAAACTACAAACCTAAGCCCCAACATCCCATATCATTAAAATCTTTGAGAGGGTTCAAGGCAAGATCGCCAACCACCTAGATACCCATCAGTTGAAAACCCCGGGGCAACACGAGTTTAGAGAAGGTCGCTCTGTCTGTCCCAGTTGGGACCCCCTAGACGGGTCCGGGATGCTGAAAGAGGATAAACAAAAATGGGGTTTTAAAAATTTTTCCCCAGACTTTGTTTGCAAAAACTTTTTGGGGAAATGTGACCATGGTGTAATAGTCACAAAATGCGTGATTAAGGAATAACCCGGAAAAATTGGTAGATGGATCTATAACATCCTTTACAAATAGAACACAGAGAGTAATAGTAAACAGAGTAAAGTCTCAGGGAGCTACGGTGAAAACCCTTGGGTTTCCCCAAGGCACAGTACTCCCCCACCCCCTTTCCCCATCCTCATTTCTGACATAAACAAGGGTGTAAGCCATAGCCCGTGTCTTCCCGGGGTGACACCCAGATTGCCATGACAGTGACCTCCCCCCAAAGACACTGGGAATAACCCAAACCCAAAAGGGTCACTCAAAACAATATGGGTTCAATGTAGAGAAATTTCAACTACTCAGATATGGAAAAATTTAGGAAATTAAAAATATATCAGGGTATACGACAAACTCTAACAATACAATAGAGCGAAAATTAATGTGAAGGACCTGGGGAGGAAATGTCAGAGGATCTCGTTTAAAGACCACAAAATATCACCGCATCTGGGTAGAAAATGATTGAAGGGGTAATGAGATCCTTCAAAACTAGGACGCCAAGCCCATGATGATTTCTCTTTCAAATTTCTTGTTTTTTAGGCTGGAATACTGTTTCAACCAACGCCCCCCTTTAAGGCAGGGAAAAATTTCTTACCTGCAGAGTGTACAAAGAACTTTCACAGCACAAAAGTAAGATAAAACACCTAAATTTGGGGGGAAAGGTTGAAGGTCCTTGATCTGTATTCCCGGGAAAGGGGAGAGAGATACATGATAATATACATGATAATATCCTTGCACATAAAAGGGTTGAAGATCTGGAATTCCTTCCCAGAACACAAAATGGCCCCCGCCGCCTGCAGATAATTTAAGGCATCAGGGAAACACCCCGCCCCCCAAAATTAACCAGATTAACACTATTCGTTATCACCTATTTTCAGTAACTCAAAATTCTTAAATAATTTATGATTGCTCAATTATTTTTACTTATTTCAAACTTAAAATTGATTCAATCTCATTATTGTAAATCGTGCAAATTGTAAAAATTAATTTTTGTTTATATACTTCATCTAAAATAGGAATTCAATTACTGCAAATTTTTTAGTAATAAAAAAAACAATGTAAAAAAAAATTACCATTTTTTATATGTGTAGTATTACGAGTGTGTAAACATGAGGTCTAGTCTGCCCGAAATGCCCCGGCATGATGGTAATTTTTCTTTTTATAACAAATCAAAATTATAATTACACATAGCACCTTTGCAAAGAAATAAAATTTTTTATATTGATCCTCGATACATAGATTATTTTAGCCATAAGTTACCCCAGTTTTTTGGTGAATGGAAGTGTAACTTTTCAATACGTATACCTCAGTTGCCCTTTAACATCCACTCATCGTAGAGGGAAGACAAACCATCTTGATCTTCACTTATGATGCCTATCTGACCATTCATCTCTTACTACAAAATTTTCACTTTACGATCCTGTTTCTTACAGCCCCGGGGCTCTTCTTTTATAGAGGGCCCATTTTTATCCCAGTACCTCACAATAATAATATACGAGGGAGCCCCACGGTTTTTTTTTGGGACAACTCCGTCTGAGAGGGGTGAATTTGCCCTTTTATTTTTGTCGTTAAATATTTGCTATCCACTCTTTTTTACCTCAGATCCGTAAAAAGTAAATATAAGAGGTCCAGGGTTTGGTTGGTAACGCTCCGCCTCACACACACTGAGTGTCCGTGGTTCAATCCCCAGCACGGGTAGAAATGATAGGCATATTTCCTTACTCCTGTTGTCCCTGTTCACCTAGCAGTAAGTAGGTACCTGGGTGTTATTCACTTTACACCTTCTGCCCTTATTCACCTAGAAGTAAGTAGGTACCTGAGTGTTAGTCGACTGCGGGGGGGCATCCGGGAGAAGATCGAAGGACCACAATGGAAAAAAAAGACAGACAGTCCTCGAAGACGCACTGGGGCTAACCCCCCGGGTTAAAAACCAAGGGTTAGGTTAGGTGGTTTTTCAGGGAAAAAAGTCAAAAAAGGGTTTTGGGTTTTGGCAAAATGATGACCCGCCGCTGGGGGCTTTTTGTCATCTGACGGGGGGCCCTTCCCCCCCGGTACGAGCCCTTCCAAAAGGGGTTAATTTTAATTAAAATATATAGTTATGCTCAATTAACTATAATATTTTTGTTTGTTGCAATTAATCCTGGGGAGGGTTCCGGGGGGCAACGCCCCTGCGGCTCGGTCTGTGACCAGGCCCATGGTGGATCAGGGGCCCGATCAACTAGGGGTGTTACTGCTGGCCGCACGTAAACTGACGTACGAACCACAGGGCCCGGCTGGTCAGGTACTAACCTTTTTAAAAGCCTGTCCAGTGCCCGCCTTTAAGACAACCAGGGGGCTATTGGTAATCCCCTGATGTATGCTGGGGGGCAGTTGAACAGTCTTCCCTGACACTTATTAATGTTTTATTTTATACATTCAAGCTGGATCTTTTTTTTGAGAAAAAACGAAAATAAAAAATTTTTTTCGAGTTTTTCTTTTTTGTATAACAAAATTTTATGCTCTAAAAAATGCAAACTTAAAAAACCAAATTTGACAATTAATAATTTGTGATTAAGAAATAAATATTAGTAAATCTTAAAGCTTATTATTAATAAATCAATTATTAGTAAAAAACTTGTTTCCTTTCCCGGGGGGACCTGTTAGGGGGTCATTACTTTCAGGATATATTATTATGGTAAGTTCATGTCCAGTGACCTGTTAAGCGGAGTCATTACAACACGATATATTATTAATGGTAAGTTTGTGTCCAGTGACCTGTTGGGGGGAGCCCTTACAACAGGATATATTATTAATGGTAAGTTCATGTCCAGTGACCTGTTGCGGGGCTTTTTCAAAAAAGGGTATATTATTAATGGTAAGTTCATGTCCCAGTGACCTGTTAAGCGGAGTCATTACAACAGGGTATATTATTAATGGTGTTCAAGTCCAGTGACCCGTTTGGAGTCATTACAACACGATATTTTTAATGGGGTTTGTGTCCAGGGCCTGTTAAGGGGGTCATTACAACAGGATATATTGATAATGGTAAGTTCATGTCCAGTGACCTGTTAAGCGGGGCCCCTTTCAACAGGATATATTATTAATGGTAAGTTCATGTCCAGTGACCTGTTAAGCGGAGTCATTACAACAGGATATATTATTAAGGGTAAGTTTGTCCATGACCGTTAAGCGGAGTATTACAACAGATATATGATAATGGTAAGTTCATGTCCGGGACCTGTTAGCGAGTCATTACAACGGGATATATTATTAATGGTAAGTTCATGTCCAGTGACCTGTTAAGCGGAGTCATTACAACAGGATATATTAAATGGTAAGTTTGTGTCCAGTGACCTGTTTAAGCGTCATTAAACAGGATATATTATTAATGGTAAGTTTGTGTCCAGTGACCTGAAGGGAGTCATTACAACAGGATATATTATTAATGGTAAGTTGTGTCCAGTGACCTGTTAAGCGGAGCTTACAACAGGATATATTATTAATGGAAATTTTGGTCCAGTGACCTGTTAAGCGGAGTCATTACAACAGGATATATTATTAATGGTGTTTGTGTCCAGTGACCTGTTGCGGAGTCATTACAAACAGGATATATTATTAATGGTGTCATGTCCAGTTCTGTGGAGAGAACCTCTGTGTACATTAACACTGATACTTTTAACACTGTATACATTGAACACTGTATACATTGTAACACTGTGACATTGTAACACTGTATACATTGTAACACTGTGTACATTGTAACACTGTATACATTGTAACACTGTATACATTGTAACACTGTGAAACATTGTAACACTGTTACTTAAAACACTGTATACATTGTAACACTGTATACACAACACTGTGTACATTGTAACACTGTACATTGTAACACTGTGTACATTGTAACACTGTTACATTGTAACATTGTACATTGTAACACTGTGTACATTGTAACACCGTACATTGTAACACTGAAACATTGTAACACTTTTACATTGTAACACTGTGTACATTGTAACACTGGGTAACACGTGACATTGTAACACTGTGTAAAAATTGTAACACTGTATACATTGTAACACTGTACATTGTAACACAACATTGCCCACGTATACTTTTTAAATGGTACATTGTAAATTTACATTGAACACTGTGTACATTGTAAACTGTATACATTGTAACACTTTTACTTTTAAACACTTTTACTTTTAAATTGTTAACCAAAAAAATGATACTTGAACACTGTTCATTGAACACTGTGTACTTTTAAAATGATACCCCAACACTGTATAAACGGGAAAAAGAAACACTG
>WNWK01050132.1:0-12958 GCA_009830355.1 Cherax destructor | reverse complement strand
AGTGTCCTAGGATGCGACTCACACCAGTCGACTAACACCCAGGTACCCATTTTACTGATGGGGAACATAGAAACAGGTGTAAAGAAACACGCCCAATGTTTCTGCCCTGGCTGGGAATCGAACCCAGGCCCTCGCCGTGTGAGCGGGGCTTTACCCCAAAGATGTGGGTACCAAACTGGTGCTGCATACTCCAGTATGTGTGTGTGTGTGTGTGTGTGTGTGTGTGTGTGTGTGTGTGTGTGAGTGTGTGTGTGTGTGTGTGTGTGTGTGTGTGTGTGTGGGAACATTTCCCCGAAATGTTTCGGCCCCGCCGGTTGAACCGGGACCTCCGTGCGTGAAGCGAGAGCGTTACCCCCGTGTATGTGTGTGTGTGTGTGTGTATGTGTATATGTAAGTGCGTATGTATAGTGTGTGTGTGTGTGTGACCCAACAATAAAATTTGCACCAAGAACTCATTACAATTGTGACCAGGTGTAGACAAGTGAATTGTTCATTGCTTTATAATTTGTTCATGATTGTAACCATATATAAACGTAAGTCAATTTACTTACATGTTTCATTACCTTTGTAACTTGTGAGTTCATTACCTTTGTAGCTTGTTAGTTCATTACCTTTGTAACTTGCTCAGCTATCAAAACTTTGGAGCCCAGTCCCTGGACCCATTATGTACCTCTGTAATCTTTTGACTACCGCCCACAGGATGGGTATGGGGTGCATAATAAAGATATCAAACTAAACTTGTGACGAACCATTATTACTGGTCCCTGTCATTGATATGTGCCAACATAACCCTTTTTATTGGATGGGTTGTAACTATTACCATTGGGATAATTTTTTCCTTTGTGGAACTTAACTGATGACTCAACGTCATTATGACCTGTATTCTTAAAGGTAGTGGGCTGGTTAGTCTGCAGTTGAACAATTAATTAAGACACATGTGCAACATTTGGGGATCTTTAAAAAGTACAATAAAGATACCCAGATGTTGCACATGTGTCTTAATTTCACATTGTCGTATTGTATCCATTCTTGTCAACAATTAATTCTTAATATACTCAATATACTCAGATCACAACATAAGGACCATAAGGACCATAAGGACCATAACAATGTAGCAATTGCATCTGCTCGAAAATGACAGGATGGATAATGAGAACCTTCAAAACCAGGGATGCCAAGCCCATGTTGACACTTTACAGATCGCTTGTTCTATCTAGGCGAACAAATTAACTCTGTGGTCTTGAGGTTTGCTCAAGGAAAATTTCCCCTTAAAGGGAAAAAGGAGGAAAGATGCAAACAGAAAGAGAGGCGCCCCCTATACAGGCGAAGCAAAGAATAAGGACGGCTACAGGGGCCCAAAATATCTTAAATAGAAGGGGGACACTAGTCAAGAAATACAAACATCGAATTAAACAAAGGAATCTTCGGGGAAAAAGAAAGCGGGGAAAAAAAAAAGCCATAAATGAAATTGAAAGAAACCCAAAGTATTTTTTCTTTGCAAAAACAAAGTCGAAACAACAACCAGTATTTGGGGCCCCCACTTTAAAGGGATGGGTCCTACACAGATGACAGCAAGGAAATGAGTGAGTTACTTAAGTCAAATATGACCGTTTTTTGCACCCTAACCAGACTGAAAATCGAAAACCTAAATGAATTTTTTTTTGAGAGTGCCCAGAAATGACAACCCTGCCTATCTGACATCACCCCGAGCCAAATGACTTCGAAAGGCAAAAATGACATGCCCATGCACTCCGCTCCAGGCCCAGACTTGGGAAACCCCTGTTCATCAAGAATGAAAGGGCCCCCCATCACGTGTTTTTAAAATCCTATGGAGAGGGGGCATGGACACTGGGGTGTCCCCCGTTACTAAAAAAAACAGACATAGCCCCACTCCACAAAGGGGGAGTAAACAATAGCAAAGAACTACAGACCAATACCCAACTCCCCTATATAAAAACTTTGAAAGGGTTCAAAAGCAAGATCGCCACTCATCTTATACCCATCAATTGCACAACCCAGGGCAGCATGGGTTTAGAAGGGGCTCCTGTCTGTCCCAACCTGGACCACTACACAAGGTCTGGGTGCTCAGAAGACAAACAGAATCAGATGTTATATAACAGACTTTGAAAAATTTGACAAGTGTGACCATGGTGTAATAGACACAAAATGCGTGATAAAAGGGAAAAACGGGGAAAAATTGGTAGATGGATCTATAATTTCCCAAAAGTAGAACACAAAAATAGTAATCAACAGAGTAAAGTCTGAGGCAGCTACTGTGAAAAGCTCTGTTCCACAAAGCACAGTAATCGCTCCCATCCTTTTCCCTCATCCTCATATCGGACATAGACAGGGATATAAGCCACAGTGCCGTGTTTTCCCTTTTGCAGATGACACCCGAATCTGTATGACAGTGTCCACCGTTGAAGACACTGCAAGACCCCAAGCATACATAAACCAAATCTTTAAATGGGCTGCAGAAAACAATATGAAGTTCAATGATGAGAAATTTCAATTACTCAGATACGGAAAACGTGAAGAAATTAAAATCTCATCGGAGTACAAAAACTAATTCCAACCACACAATAGAGCGAAAAACAAATGTAAAAAGACCTGGGGTGATCATGTCAGAGGATCTCACCTTCAAAGACCATAACATCGTAGAAATTGCATCTGCTAGAAAAATGACAGGATGGATAATGAGAACCTTCAAAACCGGGGATGCCAAGCCCATGTTGACACTTTACAGATAGCTTGTTCTATCTAGGCTGGAATATTGCTGCACACTAACTCCCTTTTTAAAGGCGGGTGAAATTGCCCCCCTTTGAAATTGTGCAGAGAACCTTCACGGCACGCATAACTGCGATAAACCACCTCAATTACTGGGAAGCTTAAAGTTCCAAACCCTGCTCTCTAGAACGCAGGCGGGAGAGTACATTATTATATACACAGGGAAAAATTCTCGGGGGTTTAGTACCAAACTTGCACGAACATCACCCCCTACGGAAGAAAAAGGGCTCGGCAGGCGATGTAACATCCCCCAATGAAGAGCAGGGGTGCCACTAGCACGTTGGGGGACAACACAATAAGTGTCGGGGGCCCAAGATTGTTCAACTGCCCCCCAAATACATCGGGGGGATTCCCAAACAAACCCCTGGCTGTCTTCAAGCAGGCACTGGACGGGCCCCCAAAGTCGGTACCTGCCCAACCCGGGGTTGTGGTTCGTACGTTGGACTGCGTGCGGAACAGAACGCCTGGTTGATCATGCTCTGGTCCATCATGAGGCCTGGTCACAGACCGGGCCGCGGGGCCCGTTAACTTCTGGAATTCTCTCCGGGTAAACCCCAGGTTATTTCCTAAACCCCAAAAAGTAAACCTTGTGGTGCTTGTTAGATAACCACAAAAATTCTTATGGTTAAATTTTTTTGTATCACCCCACTCAACAACCAATCTGATTCCTCTAGAACCCCGATTGAAAATCTTTTCTAGTTTAATCCGGAAAATTTTTGCAGGCCTTTATAGTTGTGATCTGGAGTTTTCAAATTAACCAGCGTAGTTACCAGATCCAATCCCACGCTTTTCCCCAATTACCATAAGTACTCTTTAACAGACTAACAGCTTCTGTAAAAGAGTCGTTTTATTTGGGGAAAAAAAAATGAGAATGAGGGCATCCCCCCCCAATTGTCCCCTTTTAAAAAAATCAAATTATTAACATGTTCAAGATCATTCCTATCATGTACCATTGCCAAAAATGGACCAAAATTCCTCCCAGCTGTCTCCCGGCTGGAACGACAGCAATTGTACCTCTGGGAAAATTTGGGGGGAACATCTTATTTTCTGTCCCACGCTGGCCCACTACGTTATCTTTTTGCACTCCCCAAAAACCCCAGTTTTGGACAGAATATGTTCCTCCACTTCATAATATTGCTCAAACAGTGTTTCTATTTCATCTTTTCTGTACAATTCTCCATAAGGTCCTTTTCATATTCCTTAAACCACAACTTTTGACTCTATCTACTATTTAAGGGTCAAATACAATTTTAATTCATTGGGGTCCACTTTATCTTGGTCCATTAACTCGTTGCACTTATTGAGTGCCTTTGTAACATGACCCTTACGAGCTTGTAACGGGCATCTTTGCTTTAATAACCCTGGGCTTACTCCCAGCAACTTCATCGGGTCCAGCCATGGAATAGAATTAATAACCCCTGATGGTACAATTAAGTAAATCCTTTATAAAAGGGGATTCTCACACCTTACTCTTGCCCAAAACGAGCCACCCTTTTTTTAGCATTTGATTGGACTAATTGCAATACACCACAATCAATTAATCTTTTACTCTATACTCACTTTTTTCAATCAGTCATTTAAATTTTTAAATAATTAATTCAATAATGATTAATTCACTAATCACATCCGGTTCACGAAGGGCAAACGGGCAGATGTGGGGGAAATTTAAAAGATTACCTGTCTGGGCTAGATTTGGAATTTTTTCCACCGAAGTGGCTGGGTTTTTTTGCACCCCATATCCTCCACAGGATGGATATGGGGTGGCCTATGATGTGGAACACTCCTAAAGGGATTCTCTATTCCAACCTCCAGCAGAAATATTTGTCTAACCTATTTTTTTTTACCCATGTAATTGTTTTATCACCTTTTACTCATGTACAAATTGATTGTTTTACCCCTTTTTGTATTACTACTACTCTACAACTTATATCACCGGCAATTTGGCAGCAAATTCAAGGCACTTTGAAGCCAAGAGTCATTGGCTTCTTTCTAACAAATGGCTTGAAATTGAACCGAGATTGTTTATGCACTTTTGACATCATCAACACACTCAGGAGCATCATCTTAACTACATATATTTATTAAACTTGTCAGCATCTGTTCAAGATGCTCAATTTCCTGCAAGTTTGTTATAATTTGAGGAAGGTCAGGCGATCAAATGCCTCTCCAGAGGAAGGCTCTTCTGACTTAGTTCTTTCTGTAACACCTTTAACTCACCGCCACACAACAAACAATCTCCCGGGAGTTGACCACTTTGTATAATTTTACCGCGGTTACCCCCGTTAGGCGTGTGAAACTAGTCACCCTGGTCGCTGCAATGACTCCCCTTTGATAATTTCACACCTCTAAACCCCTTTCGCTCTAGACCACTTTAATAAGAATGGGTAACACCAATAGTTACGGTATTGCTAATTTTAGTGGACTGTATGGGTTAATATCTGACTGATTGGAAGAAGGAGAGAGTACAATTTGTTAATATCATCACCTTTATCCGTGCCATTGATGTTCACTGGAAGATCATTATCCTTACCGCAGACCTACATTACCAACATCCACTGGCCCGACGGTAGCTAAGATAACATGTCTTACGGTGGGACACCCAGCCTTTAATTAAAAATTTAAAAACCTTTTTTCCTAACCATCCCGGGGCCCAAGGGCAGGGGTTAAGGGAAGGGGGGGTTTCCCCCCTTCCCAAAAATTCTGGGGGGTTACAACCCTGTTTTTCCCGGGGTTACCCCTTGGGGCGGGGAAAAAAGGTTGGCGACCAAAGGGGCCCTTCAATTTTCTACTCTTTCCCTTCACCGGGGGTTTTATTGGGGTCCGCCGTATTTTTAAATTTATGGAGATTGGGAATTCTGCCCTAGGGAAAAGGGGAGGGGTTTTTTGGGTTAAAACCCCCGGGAGATTTAGGGAAATCAACATCCCCCCCCTACATTATAGGGTCGCTCACCTTCCCCAACCCTTCTAGGGCGGGGGGGAATGCCAAGGCTGGAGCTTGCTACCATCTGGGCCCCAAGCCTGCCCTTCCCGCCCAGCCTCCTTGGGGCGGGGGAAGGTGGCAGACCAGGGGGGCCTGCCTTCTACCTACCTGCCTCGTGCTTGTGGGCGGGTATGGGGGGGCCCGGGGACCAGTTGGTCCCCGCTAAAGGGACCCCCTCCCATGGGAGACTTCGGTCTCTGCTATTTCCCCACGCCGGGGAGCCGGAGCCGGGTCGCCATCTGGTAAAGACCCGGGGGGGGGTTTCCCGGTGAATCGGCACCCCCCTCCACCCCCCCATTATCCCAACATACCTACTAAAAAAGACGGTAGCTAAGAAAAATGAATACTTACGGGGGGGAAGCAACATTCTTGTCGTTATGCTTCGATAGATCTCGTGGTGTTTTGGGAAAAATTATCTCGGCAAGCCGGTGATGTTGGTGGTTTGTCCCGATGAGTCAAGAAAGATTGTTTTCCCGGACCCCTCTGCCGTCCACGGGACAGGACTTTTTAAATAACATCCGGTTGATCGGGAGTAGGGATTGTATCCTCTCCTTTTTTTCCCTTTCTTACAGTTTATTCATATAACAACCACTATACCCCTAGGGTTTTTAATATCCCACTAATTTACCCTCGTTAGAATTTAATACATTAATAATTGTGTACGATGAACACTGATCAAACCGACGCACATTTCTTCCATCGAAAAACCGTAATGGCGGCGTGGGTACTATTTAAAAATTATCACTCTATTTTGCAGTTTTTTGGGCCCCAATGTCCCCTTATGCACGGAGCGCATTTACCCCCTTTATAATTATGAAGTGAAACCACTACTCGCGTTTTGGTCGTTTCACCCGCCAAATTCCCCTCGTTAAGACCCCCGGAGCCTATCGATATCCCCCCGTGACTGACCCCTCTCTGCCCACTTGACCCAGCTCAGAGTACCCCCCCTTTGGGCCCCCGTTTGACCCCCTGGGCCCAAACTCCAAATCCAAGACTTGTGTTTGGTTCTTTTCATCTAAAGAAAAATACGAACCAACAGCCAAAATTAAAATATTCACCCAATATTTTCCACAAGATAAGCTGTGCTGTCATCTCATCGCCTGCCCTATTTTTTCCAAGGGCTTGAGGTTGATTCCCTCAGCAACACTCTCCTCTTCTTTATCCCCCTCTGCCTGCACAATCCCCAAACAATTTAGGCCCAGTCATGTTTTTCCCAACCATTTTTTCTCACCTCACCCTCCTGCATGTCCTCAAACCCTTCACCCCCAAACCAGTCTAGTGGTGACACTCTCGGATCACCATGCCCAGCCCTTCTAGGGCGGGGGGGCCCAGGCGGGGCTTGCTCCATCTGCGGCTCATAAGCCTCCCTTCCCCGTAAACCCCCTTAGGGGGGAAAGGTGGCGACCGAAAGGCCTAGCATCTATCTACCTACCTGCCTCGTGCTGGTGGGAATGTGTCTAGGCCTGGGGCCATTTTGTCTCACCGCTGGGGGTACCCCCCCCAGGGCCGGTCTCTGATACCCCCAGGGCAGGGAGGGGCCCGGGGCCCATCTGGAAAAGACCCGGGCCGGGAAAAATTCCCGGTGAATCCCCTCCTCCCCCCGGGCCCCCTTATCTGGATCTGCACCCAACTACTACCCTTCATACGAATGTAGTAGGCTAAGAATGGGTAAGAAGTCGGGACGCGGCGGGAAGCTTTTCCATATGTTCTTGGACCATGTATGTACTTGTGGAAATAAATATATTATTATTATTTAAAACTATTACTGAGGATTGTTTTATGGGTAACTATATTATTGAAAAAATTTTAAATTTTATTAATTTAAAAAAGCAAAAAACACTGTTTTCTCAATTAACATTAAATAGTACTTATTTATAAAAAAAATTTATAATTTTTTTTTAAAAAAATTAAATTTTTTTTAAAATTTTCATAATAACTGTCAGATTTGTAAAAAAAATAATAATCAATACTTTTATAAGGGAAAATTTAACAGAAAATTGATTCTTTTGAAAAAATAATTTTCAGCCTATATTAGGCATATACTATTGAACTCTATTTAATTGTTAATTGGCTTGTAGGTTAATTATTGGTTGGTCGGATTAGGCATTCCCGGGTCCCAAGACTGTTCCCCCTCCCCGAAGGCGGTGGATAGTCACCTAAAGTCAGTACCGATCAACCGGGCTGTGGTTCGTACATTAGTTTACGTGCGGAGCAGTAACAGCCTGGTTGATCAGAAATTTTGGGGCTCCGACCGGTCAATTGGTTTTATCCCAAACCTTCTCTAGGTATAACTCCCGGTATGGTATACAATTACATTATTGAATCTTAATCACTCTTATTTAAAAAAACCTAATCGAAAACCTAAATGAATTTTTTTTTGAGAGTGCCCCGAAATTGACAGACGCATGCCTATCTGGGCCCTCACCACGACGCCAAATGACTTCGAAAAGGCAATAAATGACATGCCCCCTGCCCCCCACTCCAGGCCCAACTCATGGAACTCCGTGTTCATCAAGAACTGCAAGAAGCCCCCCATCACTGCTTTTAACATCCTATGGAGAGGGGGCATGGGCAATGGAGTCCCTCCCGCAGTTCAAAAACAGCAGACATAGCCCCACTCCACAAAGGGGGGGGTAAAGCAATAACAAAAACTACAGACCAATGGGGCCCCAACGTCCCATATCATAAAAATCTTTGAAAGGGGCCGGGATGCCCCCAAAAAGAAAAACAAACTGCAGATGTTATATCCCGACTTTGAAAAACCCTTTTTGCCAAGGGCCCTTTTGGGGGTAATAGCACAAAAAATGCGTGATAAAGGAAAAACGGGAAAAGTTGGTAGTTTTGGGTCTAAAAAATTTTCCCAAAAAATAGAACACAAAGATAGTAGTAAACCAGAGAAAAATCTGAGGCAGCTACTGTGAAAAGCTCTGTTCCACAAGGCACAGTCTTTTATCCTTTTTTCCCCATCCCCCCATCGGACATAGACAGGGATAAAAACGACAGTGCTGTGCCCTTCCTTTGCAGATGACACCCGAATCTGCAAAAGTGTCCACCGTTGAAGACACTGCAAGACTCCAAGCAGAAATAAACCAAATCTTTAAAGGGGCTGCAGAAAACGATATGAAGTTCAATGATGAGAAATTTCAATTACTCAGAAACAGAAAAAGGGGAAGAAATTAAAATCTCATCGGAGTAAAAAACTAATTAAAACCACACAATAGAGCAAAAAACTAATGTCAAAGACCTGGGGTGACTGTCAGGGGATCTCACCTTCAAGGACCATAACCCCGTAGCAATTGCATCTGCTAAAAAAATGACAGGATGGATAATGAAACCCTTTCCCAAAACCAGGGATGCCAAGCCCATGTTGACATTTTTACAGACGCTTGCCCCTATCTAGGCTGGAATATTGTTGCACCCCAACCGCACCTTTCAAGGCGGGTGAAATTGCGGGACCTTAAAAATGTGCAGAGAACCTTCATGGCACGCATAAGTGCGATAAACCACCTCAATTACGGGGAACGCTTGAAGCCCCAAACCTGTACCCCCTTAGAACGCAGGCGGGAGATACATTATTATAACCAATGGAAAATTCTCGAGGGATTAGTACCAAACTTGCACACGAAAATCACTCCCTACGAAAGAAAAAGACTCGGCAGGCGATGTAACACCCCCAATGAAGAGCAGGGTGTTACTAGCACGTTGAGGAACAACACAATAAGTGTCAGGGGCCCAAGATTGTTCAACTGCCCCCCCAGCATACATCGGGGGGATTACCAACAAACCCCTGGCTATTTTAAGCAGGCACGGGACAGGCACCTAAATTTTCCGGACCTGCCCAAACCAGGCTGTGGTTCGTACTTTGGGCCCGCATGGGGCCAGCAGAAACCAGCCTGATTGACACCTGGCCCAACATGAGGCTTGGTCACAGACCGGGCCGCAGGGGCGTTGACCCCTGGAATTCTCTCCAGGTAATCCAAAAATTTTGTCATATTTGGGATAATGCACACCCCCGTTTCTATGCACTGCATTTTCAATTTGGGGAGGAGTCTAACTTGGGAAAGAGTTGGGGCATTCCCCAACTCACTTACGTTAGACTCCGGGGTTTAAATTTAAAATTGTCGTACCATCGACATTCCCAACTATACTTGGGAAGACTCGTCCCCACACTTAGTGGACCTTTAAACACTGTCCTCCCACATTAAAGGACCTTGTATCACCGTCCTCCACCCCAGTGGACCCCTTTTATCACCTCCCCCACCCCAATGGCCTTGTATCCCTTCCTACACTTATGGACCTTGTATCACCGTCCTACATTGGTTTGGGCCTTGTATCACTCCGGGGCCTCCTTTAAATTAAGGACCTTTTTATCACTCGTCCCCACACTTGTGGACCTTTTTATCCTGGGCCTCCACACTTAGTGGACCTTGTATCACTCGTCCTCCACACTTATGGGGCCTTTTTATCACTCGTCCTCCTACACTTAGGGGGACCTTGTATCACTCGTCTTTCCCACACTTAGTGGACCTTGTATCACTCGTCCTCCTACACTTAGTGGGGCCGATCACTCGTCCCCCCTACACTTAGTGGACCTTGTATCCTCGTCCTCCTCACCCCCGTGGACCCATCACTCCGTCCCCCCCTACACTTAGTGGACCTTTAAACCTTTTTTTCCCCCTACACTTGGGGGACCTTTATCACCCCGTCCCCCCTACACTTAGTGGACCTTTAAAAACCTGTCCCCACACTTAGTGGACCTTGTATCACTCGTCCCCCACTTAGTGGCCCTTTTATCACTGGGGCCTCCCACACCCCCGTGGACCTTTTATCACCCCTCCTCCTACACTTAGTGGGCCCTTTAATCACTCGTCCTCCTACACTTAGTGGGCCTTGTATCACTTTGTCCTCCTACACTTAGTGGACCTTGTATCACTGTCCTCCCACACTTAGTGGACCTTGTATCACCCGTCCTCCTACACTTAGTGGACCTTGTATCACTGTCCTCTTACACTTTGTGGCCTTGTATCACTCGTCCTCCTACACTTAGTGGACCTTGTATACTGTCCTCCTCACTTAGGGGACCTTGTATCCTCGTCCCCCTACACTTGTGATTTATACTGCCCCTTTAATTTAGGGGACCTGTATCCTCCCCCAACTCCCCTATCAAATGTTTCGAACTGCAAAAAAAACTGAGATACGGGACAACCTTGGGGTTTCCCTTTTAAAATTACTTCACACTCCACCTAGTTTCTATTTTTTGAATTCTAAAAGATTGTTGTATGGGGTTTGAAACCACCGTAAAACTCACCCCGATGCACATTTTATCAAAAATCCTCCATAATGTTTCACAACATAGTGTTCAAAAGCACGTCCCCAACCCCGGGCCAATAAGTGAAGTTGATTCAAATATACACAAAAACATTTACATAGATTATCATACATAGCAGCATATGTGTAGAGAACCTAAGAAAACCCCAAAAAAGTCAGACAGAGTGATTTATTTCCATTTAGGCCCTTTTTTAATACCTTAATTTTAACACTGTAGGAGATATATTTTTTATACTATAAAGGATATATACTAGGAATAAGGAAAAAAGAGTTATTTACATTTACATATTTGTTAGCTAAAAAATAAAAATTCATTCCCCCCCTTTCTGTCGCTACATTCATTAGGTACAGAGGGGTATCGACAGGCCCAGCCCTTCTAGGCAGGGTAGGTGCCAAAGCTGGAGTTTTACCATGTACAGTTGCAAGACTCCCCTTTCCCCGTCAGCCTCCCGGGGCGGGGAAGATGGCAGACCAGAGGGTTTAGCTTCTCCCTACCAGCCCCTGCTGGGGGGGAATGTGGCTGGGCCTGGGACAGTTGGTCCCAACGATGGGGGGGTATTGACCCCCTCCCTTGGAGCATATGCTCAGATACTCCCAAGGGGCCGGACCCGGGGTCGCCATCTGAATAGCCCCGGGGCCGGGGGAGAATTCCGGGAATCAACACCTCCTCCTTCTCATTAGGTATTTTGGGGCCTTCTTGAACTGGCTCAGCAGACTGGCTTTGACATGTGCGGGCAGTTGTTCCTTTTCTTTTTGCTGTCAAAAAAGGGGGAAGCCTGGCCACTGACGTGGGTACTAAAAAGTTTGCTCCCCCCCCAACTATGACTGTTTTGGGTTCCCAGTCTTGACAAAATTGGCAACAATATATTCTGGACACTGTTTGAGCAATTTTATAAACTTTTTCAACTTGTTTTTTTACTCTGTCTACAACATTCAGCATATCCAATTGTTGTAATTCATCCTGGCCTACATGCTCTTGGGCCCAGGTCCAGGATGAATCTTACCATTTTGTTCTGGGGGATTTGCAGTTTTTCTTTCAGGACACTGTCATGCAGATTTGGTTGTCATCTGCAAAGGAAAACACGGCACGGGGTTATATCCATGTCTATGTCCGATATGAGGGTGAGGGAAAAAGATGGGAGCAGTACTGTGCCTTTTGGAACAAAACCACCGTAGCCCCTCTGACTTTACTTTGCTGGCCACACTTTTGTGTTCTATTTGTTAAAAAAATTGATCCATCTACCAACTTTTCCTGTGATTCCTTTATTACACATTTTTGTGCTATTACACCATGATCACACTTGTCAAAGGCTTTGCAAAGTCTGTGTATGTTATTCTGCATTCTGTTTGTCTTCTAGAGCATCCTGGTCCTTTCGTAGTGGTCCAGTAGACATCATGGAGTAGGGGGTGGGGGGGGGGGCAGGGTGGAGGGGTTGGGAGGCCAAACACAGGTATTTTTTTTAGGCGTTTTCATGCCTGTGGATCCCGCGAGTGTAAAGGGAAAAATTTCTGTGGGAAATTTGGGGGTACGCCCTTTTGGGGGATCCCAATGTAGCGTCATCACAGGGAATTGGGAAATGGTAATCAGGGAAAAGTAAGAGCCAAAAGGGGGGGGTTTTTGGGATGGAGCTTTTCGTGAGGTGAGGTGTTGGGAGCAGTGGGGCGTGGTGGATGTGGTTCGGGGTGTGGTAGAATCGGTGGAGGATACTTTTTTTTGAGATGTTATGCTGCGCACTTGATCGGGGGTAGGTCTGAACGGAGATAAAATGGGAAAATATAGACGGGGGGTTTTCTGATCATAGGGGGTTATAGCAGAGGTGGGGTGGGGAGGGGCGGGGGGGGGTATCAGAGTTACTGGGAAAA
>WNWK01050131.1:0-12958 GCA_009830355.1 Cherax destructor | reverse complement strand
GTTTGTGAATTCAGTTATTTGGGGTCCTTCATGTAGGAGATTTATAATGAAATCTCCTGTGAGCGAAAATGATCTTTGTTCATTTTGAATCAAATATCGTTTCCAATTTTTCAATAAAGTGGTGAATTTTAAAAATTTTAAAAAATTTAAAGGGGGTGCTAAGAGGTCTTCATAGTGTTTCTCGGGGATTTAATACTGAAACAAAATACTTTTATACAATTCCCCCAAGTTTCAAATTGCCCCCAATTTGGCCCAAAATTTTAAGTGTATTATTGTAAGTGCTTTTGTAAGTGTTTTTTTGGGGGTCTAAAAGGGACTAATCTAATTTACATTATTCCTTATGGGAACAAATTCATTCGGTAACGGACTTGAACAGCCTTCGGGAAACGAAGAAAGTTAAAAATTTGGGGGGTCCCAAATTTATTCTTGGTGGCACTGAGAACAGTTTTTGCCCAACATGCTGTGTTATAGAGTTATTTTCAGAAGAACATTGATTGTCACTGATTGAAAAGGAGATTAAAATTGGACCGATATCTGCATTTATGAGTCAGAAAGTGTAAAAAGAAAAAGGTTGATATGTAGATGTGTGGATGATAGGAGAAATTAAGTGGGAAATAATAAAAGGTATAACTATTTACTAAATTAATTTTGAGAACAGAGACAATGTTTAATAAAAAAATATGATTAGGTAAAATATAACACAATATAAATTGCTAACAATGAAAAGTACTAACAACAGACAGTAAGGGTTTTAAAAAATATAATGTATACAGTACTATACTAAACAATGCAGTAACTTATATTTAATTTAAACAATTATGTGGTAGAATGTTTTTTATATAAAGGATATTATGAAAGTAAACTTCTAGAATCTTCTAAAAGGGCAAAATTAGTTTAGTAGGTACTGGATAGACTAAAATTTTTTTTAGTTAAAAAAATAATAGTACACAGTTTAAAACCCACGCAAGATGATATTTACAATGTTTTTTTAAAAAAAAAAAAAAAGGTATGAGATTATGAGTACAATTCAAGCTTGGATTCTAACAGTATTAACTAATATTGTTTAAATTGCCAACAGTGATAATTGACAATAAAAATCAGTAAAAATATTTGAACAATACACAGAATATTTATTATTATTATAATAAAGGGGGAAACGGTAAACCCATAAGACCCCCTCAAAGCATCAAGGAACCTTCCTTGAGGGGGCAGAATATTTAAGGAATATAAACACAGTGACAAACAGTTATAAATTGAGGGTATAAGACTGTTCGTGGGGGATTAGTGGGTACAAACTGCATCTTAATCTGACTCAGATAGGCCAGCATCACCTAAGAATTTTATTAGATCATATTCATTAGCTATGTAGTAAATCTCACCTGTGGTTGGTTTTCTTACTACAATTTTACCCCCTCTTGCAAAGGCACTGGTGGATATTTCTTTTTGGGAAAAGTTTCCTTAGTCTGTAGAGAAGGTTCTGTCTTTTCATTGTAAGGCACTCGCTGACATAAACATCACCTTCATACTTATGGATGACTGTAATAGGTTTTTTTTTTAGAGCAAGAGTGAATTTTAACAGTACAGTAGAAACCCCATATCCACTGATTCAGATCCAGTTTCGTTATCCATGGTTTCGGTAAAAATTTTAATTTTTGCATAATAATACCCCCAAAAGCAAAAAACTAGAGAAGCTGGCAGTTCTTAAAATAAAAACCCAAAAGGCCCAAGAAAAGGAAAATTCTCCCTTATTGTGCATAATTTTCAATTAAATTTTATAATGGGTATGTATAGGACTTATATATGGGGTTGCTACTAATCTACAGTTTCGTATTTTGACACCCCCCCATCCAGGGCGTGTCACTCAGATGGGGGGTCTTACTTCAGTTTTCCTCCATTTGGTTTGCCGAGCTAACTTCATTGATTTCACCACTATGTTTACATGAATTTTTCCTCGATGGCTAAAGGTAATGAGATATAAATTTTGAACAATGGATCAGGGAGAAGATTGTCTATTACTTATGAGTAGGGCTTGGTCTATAAAAAAAAAAACCAAAAAACGAAAAAGGATATAAACATTACCAGAAAAATTAAAGGTGCAACAAAAATTTAAGATAAATTTCATGCCTGAACTCCATAAATTGCCCCCTGTCTTCTGAGGAAATTTTTTTAATTCAACCAAACATTCACATCATGCATGCCCAATTTATGTTAGTAATAAAATTCAACCATCTAAATAGTATTTTTTTTTAAAATAATATTATGTAAAAAAAAATTTTCCCAAATACAGTGGTCCCTTTGACTTACATTTTCAGGTTACGGGCCGTTGCTCGGTAAATTTTTTTTCTTTGAGTTCAGCCAACCCAAGTTTAGCCAGTTGTGAACCCAGGAGAGGGAAAATATAAAAAAACCCGATAATAATCAGTCTTAACATCCCTCAATTTGATACCACTGGTAGTGCATCCTGCCAGAATGTTCTATAACATACAGTGGAACGTTGGTTTAGTATGCCCAGTTTTCTAGGATTCGGTTTTCAACGACTTTTTTCGTCAAAATTTTGTCCCAGTTTTTGTACATCCGCTCGGTTTTCGTAGAGTTGAAAATGGTCCATACCAAATGCGTCCACGTGACTCAGCCACTCAAGTACCCAAACAAAGCATCCCATGTGTTCGTGACTCAGTCTGCCTTTGTTTTTCATTGAGTGAGCATCACCCGCACGTTCATCAGAAATATTTTGTAATACAGTAGATCGTCATTTAGCACGAGATTATGTTGTATGTTATGGGTATTACACGATTGAAGAATTGCGGCACATTATTATCTAACACAACGTAAAAATGATATTACACGGTTCACGGGAGGGGAAAAATTTTTGAACGCACGGTAGCCCACGGTGGGTTAAACCATTGAGTCAGTGGGGTCCTACTGAGGGTGGCTATGAGCCACATCAAGTGTTTAATGCTGACGAGAGAATTGTTTTCTGGAAGAAAATGCCAACAGAACTTATATCAGTCAGCAAGAGAAAATGCAAGGCTTCAAGACAGCAAGGATCGCTTCACCTTGCTCCTTTGTGGTAATGCATCAGGTGATTTCAAGTGTAAGCCCAATCCTCATGCTTAGAGGAAAAGGGAATTTGTTTTTCCTTCCGCAAACTGTAAGTAAGTTTATTCAGATACACGGGGCCAGAGCTGAGTCTCGACCCTGCAACCAATTAGGTAAATACAGTTACATTGATTATCATACATAGCAGCATATGTGTAGAGAACCTAGGATAACCCAAAAAAGTCAGACAGAATGGAAATAAGTCACTCTGACTTTTTGGGTTATCCTAGGTTCACTACACATATGCTGCTATGTATGATAATCTTCGTAACTGTATCTGTGTATACCTGAATAAACTTACTTACAGTTTGCGGGAAGGATAAACAAATAACCATTCCCACAAGCAGCCGCCTTGTTGTTGTTCAGCGGACAATTACGCTTTCCCAGCCACCCAGGACCCCACCATCCTTTCATATGCGTCAAAAAAGTCCTGCTACAAGCCACCTGTGTTTGTGAAGAATGAGAGAGAGTGAATTGTGTTTTGATCTATAAATTACTATATCTTGTATCTGCCAAGCAATCAAAGTGTTGCTCAAAGTGGCAAGAAAAGGTATAAGCATTTAAGTCTTAGAATTAATGAAGAAAACAAAGATATTAAACAAGACATAACCTGTGGCCGTAATGAAGTGTTACTTTGTACACATAAAAAGAGGTAAACATAAGTTTGTGTGGCTGACTGACTTGACTTACTGACTGACTTACTGACTGACTTACTGACTGACTTGACTGACATACTTGACTGACTGACGGGCTTGACTTCGCTGACTTACAAACGCTGACTTGCCCACTTACTGACGGGTTTTTTGGCTTCCCTGATAAGCTTATTATTGAATAAGCTGACTTACCTGCCCGAATACTTACTGACTAATACTTACTGACTGATACTTACTGACTTGACTGACTGAATGACTTGGTTTAACTTGGCGGGTTGAATACTTATTGTTACTGACTGAATGACTTACTGACTGAATGACGGCTGACTTCTGAATGACGTGACTTACTGAATGACTTACTGATTTTTGGGAAAGTTTGACTGACTTACTTCTGACGGGTTTCCCACGGGCTGTTTCCCCCAAACATTTGGCTCCTCCCGCTGACTCCCCCAATTGTGCTTAACGGGCTGACCCCCCGGCTGGAACTTACTGACGGGACTGCTTGACTGACTTACTGACTGAATGACAACTGACTGAATGATTTTACGGCTGAATGACTTACTGACTGAATGACTTGACTGACTTACTGAATAACGGCTGACTTAAAAAATAACGGCCTTTTTACGAATGACTTGACGGCTTACGGGAATGACTTGGGGGGACTTACGGGAAGGGCTTGATTTTCCCTGAATTTTTTGGGGTTAAAACCCCCTGAATAACCCGGGCAAAAAAATGACGGTTAACCGGGAAACAAACTTTTTTAAAATGAATGACTTCCCCCGGCTTACTGAATGACTTGAAAAAATTTACTGAAAGCAATGACTGACTTGACTGATTTACTGAATGGCTTGACTGACTTGGGGGAATGACGACTGACTTACTGAAGGGCTTATTAACCTGAATTTTTTGGCCCCCACTGAAAGCGCGGGCTTACTGAATGACTTGACTGACTTCCCCGGGGGACTTGACTGTTTTTTCGAATGATTTGCCCCGGCTTACTGGGCTTTTTGGGGGAAACTGATTTGGGGGAATCCCAAAGTTAGACACTCGGAAAAACCATTGACTTCATTTCCCAAAAACCCCCCCCCCTTTCCCCAAAACCCGGGTCCCCTTTAAACCCCCACTCTCTTAAATAATAAAACACCAGCCCCCAAAAATTTTAAAAGGAAAAAAATTATTATTTATTTTACATTTTTTTTTAAAACCCCTTTGGGGGGTGACCCTTCTCGGAAATTTTTTGGGTTAAAAATTTTGGGGGGAAAAAAAAAAAATTATTTTTTTCTTATGAAATGATAATTTTTTTCCGATCATAACGCCCCCCAAAAAATTTTTGGGAAAAACAACGAAAAAACCCCGGTTATCAGTATCAATGACCCCTGACGCATCGGCGATTTCACCCACTTCCCCCCCTTTTTTAAAAAATTCCAATGTTTATCTCCTAAAATTAAGTTTTTTCCTTTTTAAACCCCATTTTTTCATCGAATGAGAAAAAGGGGAAACCCCCCTTTTAACCAAATTTTTCATCTACCCAAAATAGTGGTCGGAAAATGGAAATTTTTAAATTTTAAAAAATTTAAACGCCCCCAATTTAAAAAAATATGGTCCAGAGTAAACAAGGCAGACATTCCTGGCACTAAAATAACATGTTCTCTGTTCATTAGCCACGTCTGGGGGCCCCCCTGTTCCATTACGCTTTCCTTTTTAAAATTTTTTTCTCAAAAAAATAGAAGTTTTTCTTTATTTAAAAATGCATCATTGAAAAAAAGGTATAAATAATATCAGAGCACTTGGCATAAAATAAAAGACTGATTTTGGGGGGTGTTTTTGGGGGCATGGTTATTTTTTACTTAAAACAAAAAATCAAAAAATTTTTTTTTTTTTGAGCCCAATTGCAAGGTACTTGTCATTGTCAAAAAAAAAAAATCATCCCCATTTCTTTAAAATATTTTCCCCTTCTATCAAAAGAGAAAGAAAAAAAAAAATACATCCCCAAAAAAAACCATACGAAAATCGACTGCCCAAAAATTCCCCCCTTTTTTTGAAAAAAAATTGGGGGTTTTTTTTTTTTTTATGCAGGGGTATTGCAGGATTTTTTTTACTGCGCACACTGACCACACAGCCCCCCCTTTTTTTGTTTTTTACCCCGGCGTTTTCTGCTTTTTAAAATTTTTGGGGCTTTAATTTGGGGGACTAATCCCCAACCCCTGCTGTAAAAAATTTCAGCACACCCGAAAGGGGTTTAAAAATAAAAAAAACATAGTACATCACGATAATGAACTACAATTACATATTCACTTTTTTTTTTTAAAAAACTGTTGGGGGAAAAAAAAAATTGTTTTGGGGGTTTTTGGGGGTCCCCAAAAGGAAGTCCCTTTTTTCCCCCAAAAATTTTTTAATTTTTTAAAAAAATTTTCTTTTTTAAAAATTTTAAAAAAAAATTTTTTTGGGAAAAAAACCCTCTATTTTAAATTTTTTTTTTTGCTTGTTTATTGCGTGCAACTGCTAAAAAAAAAGCCACTAAGGGGGTCAAAAAAAATTCCCCAAAAACCCCCCCCCTTTTATAAAGAAGGCAAGAAAAGATTTAAAATTTAAAAAAAGGGAAACCAGCAAAAGTACCCCCAAATGGCGTACATGTGGCCGATCTTGCCAGGATGTTCAAAAAATTTTTTTAACGACCGGGTTTTCCCCCCCTTTTTGAAAAAAGAAATCAAGGGGTGATTTCAAAAGGGGGGAAAAGTCTTTAAAAAGAGATGAAAAAAAAGATGTTGAGAAGTTGGTGGGGGGATCCCCCAAAAAAATTGGAAAAGGGGGGTAGTGTTTTTTGGGAAATTTGGGAAAAGGCAAGGCAGTTGCATGCAGATCCTACAAAGAAAATGCCTGGGCGAGTGAATTTTTAAAGGGCCCCCCGGCTGGTTCACAAATTCAAAAAAGAACTAACAGTGTGGTAAAAAGGGGGGGCGAGGCTCAAAAAGGGGGGGAAAGTGGGGCCAAAGGGGAAAATTTTTTTTATGCTGATTTAAAAAAAGGGCCCGAAAGGAAAATTTTCCCCCCGAAAAAATTGTTTTAATTAAACAAGGCCTCTTTTTGGGGAAAAAAAAGCCCCAAAAATACTTTTTTATCAAACTGATCATTATTACTCTGTTTAATCATCCCCAAATGGTCTTCTTTTTTAAAAAAAAACCCCGGCCCCATTAAATAAGTGATACGGGTTTTGCAGACAAAAATAAGAAACCCAAAATGACCGTTAAAAAGGGGCCCCCTCCCCGGATTCAAAAGGGAGGGGTTTGGTCCTTATAAACCCCAAACAAAAAATTAAAGTGGTGGGTTTTAAACATTACACCGCAAATAAAATAGATACGTAAAATATAGGCCCCTTTTGGAATAAGTAAATATAAAAAAAAAACCCCAAAAAATCAATCGAAAATTTTTTTGCAACCAAAAAAAAAAAACGTTCCATATGGTTTAAATAACTTTTTAAAAGGGCCCCCCCTTGTGGGCAAAAACCCCGAGATTTAAACCAGGAAGTTTTTTGGGGGCCAAATGAGACCAACTGTGGAATAAAATCACATTGATGTTAAAAGATAAAACATCAAATCGGTTTTCATAAAAAATGATAGCTTTCTATAAAGTTAAAGTAAAAATTGGGGGCCAATGGTGCCCCCCCTTACAGATGTTGTTATAGACAGTTTTTTAAGAATGGAGAAATAAATATTCCGGGGGGGAAACCCAGGGGGAAACAGGTAGACAAGGACACACAAAAACAATGTTACAAACTACAATCCCCGGTAAAAGTAAAGGGGGGATTCCCGGGAAAATACAATTTAAAATTTCCCCAAAAACGGATGAAGGTCCGTGTTAGCACAGTGCCAAGAAAAAAATAGGGAACACACGCCCCAAGAGAAAAAAAATGGGAACACAGTCAAGAAAACAGGGCAAACGGAAACCACGCCTATGAAACATATTATGCACGGGGGATCTGCAGGCATGGAATATCTGGGAACGATGGGAATGAATTGATCCCCAAAAGCGGCTTATAAAAACAAAAAAAGCCCTCCCGTCCTTAAGCTTTTCCCCCCGAAATGTCCATATAGTTCGGGAAAGACATTTATAACTTATATTCGGAAACCCCAAAAGGTCAAGACCCATAACATCCAGACCATGGCAAAACCGGGGGACAGCCCCCAGAGGGGTTTTTTTGTGCCGGGAAAGGGAAAAAAAACTGGAGGGAAAGAAAAAAACATACCCCTCAACATTTCTGAGGGAATCACAGCAATGGCCTCCCCCCAACACAACAGATATTACCCGGAAAAAACCCCTTCCCCCCTACCACCAATACCACCAACCCCTCGACATTCATCTTTGCAAATATACAGGGTCTAAACCGAAACCCAAAAAATCCCTTTTCATCTGGCCCCCGATAAATGTATTTGGGCCCGGACCCCATGAGATCCTTGGAAAGAAATTTGGCCCCGGCCCCCCTTTAAGAGTGAAAGGAAAAGGCAAAAGGGGGGGTTGGCTGTATATTACAGAGCACTTATATGTTCAGAACTACTAAATCCCTCAAATGATGTAGTTAAAATATTAGCAAAAAGATCGAGAATAGTTGATAAAACCCCCCGGGTGCCCCAAAAATTCCAGGAACAGTTTCTGAAAATTGACCACTGTCGGGGAAAAACCGCTCCTCCCCCCCAAAATCTTGCTCCTGGGGGTTTAACCTTTAAAGGGACCTAAAATGGAGGAATATTGCAAACAATTTGGTAGCAGAGATAACCCGGGGGGACCAGATGAAAAATCCCCCCTAATTTAAATCTCTGCAAAATTCACCAAAAGCAAAAAGAAAAACCCCAAAAATTAAAAATCGCGGGCCTCATCTTCCCAACAAGTTCCCCTTAGACTAAATAAAAACTTTCTTCATAACGCTTTTAAAACATATGGCAAAGAAAAAACCTCCCGATTTTGACATGTATTAATAATTTTTAAAAAAAATCCAATACCCTATAATAAGCATTCCCTAAAAAAAAAATAAACAAATCACAGCTAAAAGATTAAACATTCCGGCCCAACCCCCCCGCATACTCACATCCATTAATAAAATCCTATATAAAAAAAAGTACAGAATGGGTAAATAACAAGAGAACAAAAAAAGTTACTCATCAAACCCAAATTGATAAGAACAAAAAAATTGTACTATGAGAACAGATTACATAAAAAAAAGGTGATAAAAAAAAACCGGAAAACCCCATCTGAAATTCTGGGGAAAAAAAAATACCACAAACAGAACAATCAAAAAAAACCCCGATAAAACCCTACCCCACCTTTGGGGAAAAAGCAAGCAAACTAAATGATTTCTTCCCCCCATGGAAAAAAACTGGCAAAAAATCCCCAAATTCAAACACCCACCTAACAAAAATCTCACTGGCCCAAAAAAAAAATTTCCCCCCAACCAACCCCAAAAAAGGGTTTTATTTTAATATTAAAAAACAAAGCAGGTGACCTAAATAAATTCCCCCCTTTTTTAATAAAAAAAACCCCTCTCAAGTTCTCTCACCAATTATTGCAAAATTTTTTTAAACAAATAATGAATCCTCTACCTTCCATCAATATTTAAAAAAAAAAAGGGGGTCACCCCCATAAAAGGAGGAGATCAAACAGCCCCAATAACTGGGGGCCCCAATATCTAATTTCCCCCCCTTCTCTCCAAAATTTTAAAAAATTTAATTTTCATAGACAAATTTTTTCCTACCTCACCTCCAACAACATACTCAACCACAAAAAATTTTGGGGATTAGGCCTAAAAAAAAAAAAAATGATGTCATTATACACACGTTAGAAATAATTTACACCGCTTTTAAAAAAAGAAATCCCAGTGGGAACTTCATTGATTTCAAAAATTTTTTGATACATTTCCCCCAAAAAGATCAGTTACACCTAAAATTATCCCCCTATGGAAAAAGGGGGGTTTTTCCCTCAACTACCTAAACTCATACCTTAGCAACAGAAACCAAAAAGGTGTACACAAATGGAGCTACCCTCTAAAAAACAAACTATTACAGTAGGGGGGCCCCAAAAAGGGGAAGTGTTCTTGGCCCACTTTTTTTTCTCATTTACATTAACGACCTATCAAATGCATCTCAACTACTCAAACCCATAATTTTTAAAAACCCCCGTTATCTCGCACCCAAGCCCAGACATACTAGCCAACACTGTAAATACTGAATTGAAAAAAATATCTACTTGGATAGACTAACAAACTTACCCCCAATATTAAAAACCTATTTTATTCAGTTTGGGAACAGAGCAAAAATGCACCACTTAACATAATGATAAATGGGTCCCCCTATCAAAAAAACTCACAGGGGGAAAAATTTTGGGGAATCCATCTTGACAGGGGCCCAAAAAATTTTTTTAGACACATATAAAAAAAATTTTTCCAAAAAAAGTCTCAAAGACCGGGGGGAATACTATCCAAGAAAAGGACTATGTTCCACAACCAGCTCTCCTTCCCTTTATATCACTCACTCATTTCCCCCCCCCCTCCCCCATGGAATCTGCACATGGGGCTCTACATAAAAAACCCCTTATCTCAGACCATTAATAACACAAAAAAAAGGAAAAGCAGTTGGGAATAAATAACAAATTCACACTCCAGACAACATACTCCACCAATAAAAAAAAACCAAAAACTTACTCACCATACAAGACATTCATACTTTTACTGTGCCTATTACATAAATAGAACACTTAAAAATTTTAAACCCCCCACTCAAACTTCTCCTTCCCAATTTTTAAAAGGGGCACATGACCATAACACTAGACACAGATCACTCCTCGTGTTCCCCGTGTCCATCTAACACTATGAAAAAAATAAAGCATAAAAGGCAAAAAAATTTGGGAAATTTTTTTTCCTGTCATTGCCAAAGAAACCCGCCTGTACCCCCAAAAATTTAAAACGAAAAAAACCCCCTTTTTCACCCAAACCTAAATGCTAAAAATATCAAACATTCCCAACAAAGTAGAATAATCACTTAAATGTAAAAACCTGATTAATCACTTAAATGAAAAAAACCGTTTTGAAAAAAATACATACTAAGCTAACTGTTTCTATAACATTTACATTATAATGACCACGAAAAAAGGTAACTGCAATGCAATTAATTTTTTTTAAAATTTTTATCTCACTCAATTAGTTGCATTGCTATAATTAATAAATTATTATGTTCAATTTTTATTCAAATTTTATAACTTAGATAAAAATTATACTTATTTTATAAATTATCACCCATAATTTTTTACCATGTAGTCTACTATTAAATAGGGCCTAAGAATGCCCAATCACCCGGGATATTAGGGTTTTTGGGGGGTATGTATCATTTTTTACCATGTCTAAATAAAAAATTTTTTATTATTATTAGTTGATGTCCGCTTGGGGGCTTTTTGGGGTCTTTGGGGGCACTGCCATGGCAATCCGGGTGTCATCTGCAGGGGAAGGCCAGAGCCATGGCTTACATCTCTGTTTAAGAATAGAATAGAATAAATTTTTATTTCCCTTTTTAAAAAATTCATAGATTTTGTAATTACAATTAAAACTGAAGTGCAAGGAGAGCCACCAACATGCCAAGGCATTAAGGGAAAAACTTTTAAAAAAATGGCTCATAGACTATGTACAAAAATAAGAAATTGATTGAGTTTGTTTTTTTTTAAACCCCTTTTTTTTTTTTGTTTTTTTTATACATATATGTCTTACGAGCCACTGTTTTGGGCAAAAAATACTCACAAATTCTAGCGGTTTTTTTAAACAAATGGGGGGAAAACTGGTAGGCCCAATAGAGAATGGGTTTTGTGGGTCAGTGTGCGATATAAACAAAAAAATGCAGCACGCAGTATAATGAGAGAAAAAAAAAACCCCCGTTTTTTTTTTTTTAAAATGCCCCCCTTTGGGGGGATTTTCGTATAGTATTTATGGTTGTATTTTTTTTTATTTTGGGGGCATTTGATGGGGAAAAAAAAAAAATACTACAGAAATATAGATGATTTTGATTAGTTTCAAAAGATGAAAACACCTTGAAATTGAGCTCAAAGTAGGGGAAATGTTGGGGGTTTTTTTTAAAAGTTTAAGAGTAAACAAATCCGCCACATCCAGTAAAAACAATTGGCGAGTCTAATATTCATTCACAAATCCACTGATATTATTTATACCATTTTTACAATAATGCATAACGATAAATCTTTTTATTTTTTTTTTTGAATAAAAAATCAAAATAGAAAGCAAGAGTAATTAAGAGGGGCCTAAAGACGTTACTAATGAACAGATAACATCTTATTTTAGTGCCAAATTTTCATTGTTTATTCTGGACCCCCCCTTTTTAAATTGACAACTTTTTTTTGATGAAACCCCCAAAAATTTTTAATTTTTTACCACTTTATTGGGTAGTTGAAATCGGAAATTGGGGGTTTTTTTTACTCCCCAAAAAATAAAAAAAAGGGGGTTTTAAAGAAATATCTATGAGTTTAAAAAAAACTGGAACAATGGAATTTACCAAAAATAGGGGGGAAAGTCGGCGAAAAGCCAAAAAAATATACATTTTAGATCACAAACTTCAGAGGTAATTCCATAAAATTTTTTTAAAACCCCCAATTTTTTGGGGGCATTACAATCGGGGAAAAAAATTTTCTATCATTTCATAAGATTTTTTTTTTTTTTAAAATTTTGGGGGAAAAGGGGGGGCACTCCCCCATTGGGGGGGTTGGGAAAAAAAAAAGGGGTTTTAAAAAATATTAGATTGGGGGAAATTAAAAAAAAAGATATTACATTTAAAAAATTTATTAGGGGGGGTAACATAATAGTAAAAATTTAAATGATCTTATAGGGAAAAAAAAAATTGACATTTTTTTTAAAAAAAAATTTTCAGTATGAGTATTTAGTTTAGGGGGGGGGAAAGGTTTTGAGAAGAGTCTTAAAAAAGATTTTCAGACAAAAAGGGTTTTTTTTGTATTTACTGGAAAAAAAATTTCCCGATTCTGGGACCCTTTTTGCATAGAATTTTTAATAGGTTGATATAATGGGGGGACCCCAAAGTGATCTGTGTCTTTTTTTGGGGGGTGGGGGGTATTAAAAAAGGGGGGGGAATTTTGAAGGGGGGGGTTTTTATTAGATGAGTTTTTATGTATGTAGTAGGCACAAAATTGGGGAAGTTTTAATAGGAGAA
>WNWK01050130.1:0-12958 GCA_009830355.1 Cherax destructor | reverse complement strand
AAGTGTCGGGGGCCCCAAAGATTGTTCAACTGCCTCCCAGCATTGGGGGGATTCCAACAAACCCTTGTCTTCAACGGCACTGGACAGGCACCTCAAGTTGGTACCTGATCACCGGGCTGTGGTTCGTACTTTGGGACTGCATGTGGCCGGTAACAGCCTTTTTTGATCAGGCTCTGTCCAACAGGAGGCCGGCCCGACCGGGGGGGGTTGCCCCCGGGAATTTCCGGGTAGACTCCAGGTAGGAGATTAAATTGATGGGGATGGAAAATTTGTGAAAGGTTCAATAATAGAAAAATTGGGGGTGTATTTGAAGGATGACGTAATCAGGTGCAGAGGTAGATTGAAAAATGCTGAGTTGGGTGAATACAAACACCCACCCTGCTGCCCAAGACTCATCATCTGACAACTTTTTTGTATTAAATGCCCAAAAAAAATGTGATGAGTGGGTACAAGATACCTTAAATTGTATTGGGGAAACTTTCTGGACCCCCTAAAGGAGACAGATTTGAAACGAGTCATCAAGACATGGTAGTGGTCGTCGGGTGGATCCAAAACCTAAAACCAGGACCTCCACCATTGCCCAAGGAACGAGTGCAGTTAATAAACCATTTGATGTAACTGGGGGGGATTACAGTGGTCCCAAAATTTTTAAGGGGTACTGCAGATGGTGCCCTTTAAAAGGTGTATGTGTTTTATTCACTTGTACCCCAAAAGGGCAGAAATTTTAAAAGTGGCACGGGTCTGCAGCAGTTCATCAGCTTTTTCGTAAATTTGCAGCTGGAATCCTGTCCGGGCTAAGATTTCAGATAATGCCACTAACTTTGTGGGGGGGAGCGCAAATTTGGGGGAATTAAATGAGAGTAATGAAGCCAGTCTCTGTTAAATCAGCGAGGGTGGCTGGAAGTTTATATCCCACCCCGGCGGGGGGTTGAGAAAGACTGATAGGTACAGTGAAGAGGTGTTGCGTAAAGTACTACACCGGGAAAAAAATTAACTTGGGGGAAAATTTCCCGGGGAGTATTAGTGAGGCAGAGAATCGGATAAATAATCGTCCTCTCTCGTACATAATTGATACTCCCGACGCAGAAGTACTGACTCCTTCTCACTTGATATGTGGGCGGAAACTAGAAGCTACACCTATCTATAGAGATAATCCTGAGGAAATTGGGATTATAATAATGTGACAGTGTTAAGTGATAAATTTAAGATGTTAAAAAAAAGTAATTAATCACTGGTCTAATGTGTGGCGTAAAGAGTATCTCCTTACAGTACGTGAACATTTTTATGGTGCGTCAGAAGCGGCTAATCGACAGAATATTCAACCGGGTGACATTGTGTTAATTGATACTGAGCAACCTCGAACATTGTGGCCTTTGGGTAAGATAGTAACATTGTATCCAGACGCTCAGGGTGTTGTCAGGAATGTCAAAGTGTTGTGTCGCGGCCAAGAGAGTTTACGTACCATTAATAACTTAATCCCCTTATAATTAAAGGGAGTTCTATCAACTGTGAACGAAACCTTAAGGGAAAGTGACACGAGTGATGTTGAAGACGACACTGACCAGGGGATACCAGAGACAGAAAGTGTGGTTCGGCCTACCAGGAAGACAGCTGTTCAGTCCCGGGCGGGTTGGAAACTCCTGTTGCAAAATGACTCGATTTGAATCATCTAACAACGAACTCTGCCTGGCCGCAGTGTGGAAAATATTGGGTATTTTCCCGAAAGGTTATACTCGATAGCCTTTCTAATGTGAATATTCTTAATGTGTGGCTGTTTTTTTTTTTTTTTTTGAGATGGAGAGAGAACCATCGCTACGGTCACGTGGGTAAGCGGAGCTGGGTCATGCGAGGGCAGGGAACAGTCTGTCTCGTGGGATAAGCGGAAGAAGGTGGAACGATGGGAGAGTTCTGGTTATAAAGATTAGATTTTGCCACCGAAGTGGCTAGTTTATTGTGCACCCCATATCCATCCTGTGGACGGTAGCGCAAGAGCATATGGATACACAAAAGGCCTAGGCACTAGGCCCCAAATTGTACATTTGGGTTCATATCTACATTTCAATTATCTGTTACAAGCAGGTATCTTATTTCATGAATAAGATATCTTGACATGTCACATAGGTTATTATATTGTCTATCTCTATATTCCTCAATAAGTGCACAATTAAGCACATAGTGTTCACGACAGTGACCATATGCCTGATCACATAATTTGCATTTAGTTTGATCATCATCTGTCTCCCAAACTGTCAGAAGTACCTGTAGCCAAGCCTAAGCCTGGCCACTACAACATCAGTCAGTCTGCTCACATTGCAAGTTGCTCCACAAACATGCCCATCTGTGCTCGCATTATCATGAGCACAGATAGGCACGTTCATGGAAATTAATTTGGATTTATATCTACAGTTCACTTATCTGTTACAAGCAAATTTAGGAAATTTGCTTAGAATAAGTGGTATCCTACCTTCACTAATAAGATATCTTGACATGTCACATAGGTTATTATACTGTCTATCTCTATATTCCTCAATAAGTGGACAATTCAGCACATAGTGTTCAAGACAGTGACCATATGCCTGATCACATAATTTGCATTTAGTTTGATCATCATCTGTGTATCTCCCAAACTGCCAGAAGTACTTGTAGCAAAGCCGAAGCCTGGCCACTACAACATCAGTCAGTCTGTTCACATTGCAAGTTGCTCCATAAACATACTTATCTACATTCATGTTATCATAGTGGGTTATAGATCTACTCAGGCTTCTAACTGCATTCCTATAGCTATCATTTTCATTATTTATTTCTCTCCTAATATTATTCCTAATGCTAGACACAGATATACCAAAGTTATATTCTACATTCTCCTTATGGGTGCTCTTCTTGGCTAACATATCAACTTTATCATGAAGGAGTAATCCAATGTGTGACGGAATCCATAGCAAATGTACTTTAATTCCTTTGTCCCGGATTTTTGAGTATCTATACCTGGCTTCTCCAATGAGCATGCTGTTAGAGTCATTATAGGAGTCAAGAGCCTTCAATGATGACATAGAATCAGTAATAATGATAGAGTCAAGCTCAGTGTCATAAGTTAGCTTTAGTGCCATAAGGATTCCAAACAATTCAGTTTGCAGTGTAGACGCCCAGTTGTTAATTCTTATGCCTAGTTCAAAAAAATTATTATTGTTCTTAACTAGGGAGGTGGCAACCAGAGCAGATGCAGCCCTGCCAGAAGACTCCTGTTTAGATCCATCAGTGTATATAACTTGAGATAACTTATTACTACCAGCTAGGCGATAAATTTCTTCTTGAGCAGTTGCTTTAACAAGTGATTTAAGGAAGGGATTACTAGCAATGAGCTTCTTGGGAGGGACTTGCAGGTATGTGATATTAAATGAACACATCTTCCATGGAGGGGTGAAATGCTCTTGTTGCCTACAGTGATACAATTCATGCAGGTTGTAAAACTTAATGTAATTGCATGTTTTCACAATCCATTTAGATCATTCTAGACATTTAGTAAGATTCATTGTGACAGTGTCTGGTTCATTTCTTAACAATCTAATACCAAGTACAGTGTTAATCTCAATAATCCTATCACTGATACTAGTAATACCAAGCTCCTTCCTCATATTAAGAACCTTTGTAGATTTGGGACAGCCAAGAATAATTCTGAGAGCTTCATTTTGCATTAACTCCAAGGGTCGGAAGGCTTTCTCGAGCTAATATCAACATGGGAGCAGCATAATCAATTAAGGACCTAATATAGGCTATTTACATCATTCTCGCGATTCTCACATTAGCACCATAGTTGGGGTTGTATCCAGCAACAGCTTTAAGAGCATTTAGTCTATCTTTGCATTTTTATTTAGTTGTGGTATAGTAGATTTGGTAAAGGGTACATCTACCAAGATATCTGTAAGTTTTAACGTAGCTAATGTTTTCACCCTGCAAATAGATGGGTGGGGATGTCGTTTGCTTGTTAATATCTTTGTTTTAGAGGAAGATATTATGAGGCCTAGTCGATTACAAATTGCTTGAACTTCATTAAGAACGGAACTCATCTTTTTATGCCCTGTTGTATGGATCATGATGTCATCAGCATAGCTTATAGCTATATGTTTAGGTGAGGCAGGAAGAGCATTTAGGAGGGCATTAATCAGAATATTAAATAGCATGGGACTGAGAACTCCTCCCTGTGGTGTACCTAGAGACATTTCTTTAGACTCGCTTCTAAAGCCTTGGTAGAGGACAGAGGATACTCTGTTTGACAGGTATCCTATTATCCAGCAGAGTAGGCTACCACCAATATTCATTTTGGCTAGTTCATGTAGTATAACAGTTCTGTTCGCGATATCAAATGCAGATTTTAGATCAAGAAATGTGGTAAAACTAGTAGAGGTGTGTGAGGTGAGAAGGTGGAGATACAATTCTGCACACTCTTACCTTTCATGAACCCATAGAGGGAGGGAGAGTTGGTGTCTGATTCTATAGTACAGTCTGTTAAGTATCATTCTTTCAAAATTTTACAAAGACAGCTAGTTAAGGAGATCGGTCTAAATGTATCAGGCTGTTGGGGCTTAGGGATAGGCACAATGAGACTATTGGTCAGGAAGTAGGAAGAACTCCTCAATGTAACTGGTATTATACAGTGCCAACAAAGGATTATTAGGCACGTGCCTTAAAGTTCTGAGAATATCATAGGTTATACCATCCTCTCCAGGAGCAGTTGATCGACCTTTGGTTAATGCGTTATCTAATTCATACTCTGTGAAGAGGCAATCACTCTCATCAATATTTTGGCTCATAAAATTAATCAGTTCAAACATTTCTTCAGAAGCACTCTCTAAGTTTTCTCTAATATGAGATGGCAGGTTTTCATGCCTGGAGATTTTGGACCAGTCATTTATGAGGTCATTTGCTTTTTCAAGTGGAAAGGGATGAGCAACATTGCCAGTCTTTTTCCTGGTTATTTTATTTATACCTTTCCATGCCAGACTTAAAGGGGTAGACCTATTTAATCCACTAACGAATTGTTCCCATTCCTGTTGCCTAAGTTCTTGCTTTCTATTTCTTGCATTTGTTAGTGCAGCTTGGAATGTTCTGAGAAGGTCTGGGGTTCTACACTCACGGTATGCTTTACCAATCCTCCTAGCTGCATGTGTTAGATTGCGTAGCTGTGGGTCATTATAATATTTACATTGGTTTTTATTGCCATTTCTAGTGGAAGGTTTATGTTGTCTTTTCCTGCCCACTTGATCTGTGAGTACAGTCAATAGCTGTAACTAGATCATCATTGAATTTTTGTGTGCCATGTGGTTAATAAAGTTTTCTCTGTGTTCTGGGTTGAGAATAAGTTTCCTCCTTCTGTATTTAGCTCCTTGGTTGCTTGAGATATGATCAAGATTGACAGTTGTGAGTCTTGGGAAGTGATCAGATGGAAGATCATCAACTATAACAGAGTCATGGATCGTATATGACGTATTAAATCCAAGGCACAGATCTAGTATGCCTCCATATATGTGAGTGGGCTCAATAGTGCCTACAATACGAACATTATCATGCTCATTTAGAAATTTGACTAGTTTAGTTCCATTGGTGTTTGTTATAGACCCACCAATATTCTTATGTCTGGCATTAAAATCTCCAAGTATGAGGGTAGGTTCACTATTGATGCGATCTGGTAAAGCATCAGGTCGAAGCTGGTTTGCTGGGGCATAAAGGTTAAAGATGTTTATGGAAAAGTCGCCTGCGAATACTCTGACACCATGATACTGCATGTTTACTCGACTCTGCAGGGTAAGGAGTGAATGTGGCAAGTTCTTTCTGACATACATCACACAACAGTTGGTTGACCTTAAGTTATAAGCTGCATATCCAGACAGCTTTTGTGGAGGTACTCCTTCTTTCAGTCTACATTCCTGCAAAGAGATGACATCAATATTCTTGGTTGCACTAATATGATGTAAGTCAGGCAACCGCTTCCTAATAGAAGCAATGTTCCATGAAAAAAATTGTAATCTATCCATTGTAGTGAGTTGTTACAATCTCTTGTTCATAAGATGGTAAGACTATTATGCTTTGCCTACAGTGTGCAGACACTTAAGAGCAAATAGCATAGTTTGTACGTGTTTATCTTCAGAACCTTTATTTCTAAGCATTTTCCGGCAAATTGGCAGCAAGTTCAAGGCAACTTTGAAGCCAAGAGTCATTGGCTTCTTTCTCACAAATAGCTTGAAATTGGACCGAGATTGTTGATGCACTTTTGACATCATCAACACACTCAGGAGCATCATCTTGACTACATATATTTATTAAGCTTGTCAGCATCTGTTCAAGATGCTCAATTTTCCTGCAAGTTTGTTATAATTTGAGGAAGGTTAGGCAGATCAAATGCCTCTCCAGAGGAGGGCTCACCTGACTTAGTTCTTTCAGTAACACCTATAACCTTAACATGTACTTTGGTTAAATCAGTGCTCTTTGTTGGTGCCTGGAGACGGGAATCGGCGTTTACAAAGACCAAATCGCGGTTAATGGTCTCTCTTCACAATAGTGATTTTTTTTTTATTTATTAACACATCGGCCGATTCCCACCAAGGCAGGGTGGCCCAAAAAAGAAAAACTTTCATCATCATTCACTCCATCACTGTCTTGCCAGAGGGGTGCTTTACACTACAGTTATAAAACTGCAACATTAACACCCCTCCTTCGGAGTGCAGACACTGTACTTCCCATCTCCAGGACTCAAGTCCGGCCTGACGGTTTCCCTGAATCTCTTCAGTTTACAGTTTAATATCTTTATTATGCACCCCATACCCATCCTGTGGGCGGTAGTCAAAAGATTACAAAGGTACATAATTGGTCCAGAGACTGGACTCCAAAGTTTTGATAGCTGAACAAGTTACAGCGGTAATGAACTAGATCTGGTCACAATCATGACAAGTTGCAAGGTAATGAGCTCCAAGTAGAGCTGGTCACAATCATGACAGTTACAAAGGTACTGAATCATAAACACGTCCATACATGGTAAACAAATGCATCCATTGCCCCAACAACAGATGTTGCAAGGTGCCTGTCCCTCTTCGGCAGGACAGCCAGACAGCATTTCAAACAGCAGCAGGTTGCACCAGGATCTGCTGCTTGCTGGAGATACCATCGCTAGCAGCCCGGGGGAGAGCAGCCCTGGGGACGTGTCAATGTTCTGGTGGACGCTAGTTTGATTGCAGATCCCAGGTGGACGCCAATTTGATTGCAGATCCCAGGCCCTCCGTCCGCTGAGAGGCGCTGCTGGCCGCTCCCCATGGAGCCCCGGGCTCCAAGACATCCACCGTGCGCACGGATGCCGAAGCCTGAGGAACCGAGTGCACACCGCCTGTGGCACACCTGACAGCTGCCTCGTAGTCAGATTCCGGCGCTGTCCCTGCAGTGGAAGCCCCCGCGATCCCCGCACACCCCCGCCATCGCCGACGCTGGGAGTTGGGTGGTGAATCTCTTCATAAATGTTACTTTGCTCACACTCCAACAGCACGTCAAGTATTAAAAACCATTTGTCTCCATTCACTCCTATCAAATATGCTCACACATGCTTGCTGGAGTCCAAGCCCCTCGCACACAAAACTTCCTTTCCCCCTTTCCCCTCCAACCTTTCCTAGGCCGACCCCTACCCCGCCTTCCCTACTCTACAATTTATACACTCTCGACGTTATTCTGTCTCGTTCCATTCTCTCTACATGTCCGAACCACCTCAACAACCCCTCCTCAGCTCTCTGGATAATAGTTTTGGTGATCCGCACCTCCTCCTAATTTCCAAACCCCGAATTCTCTGCATTATATTCACACCACACATTGACCTCAGACATGACATCTCCACTGCCTCCAGCCTTCTCCTCGTTGCAACATTCATCACCCATGCTTCACACCCATATAAGAGTGTTGGTATAACTATCTCTCATACATTCCCTTCTTTACTTCCATGGACAAAGTTCTTTGTCTCCACAGACTCAAGTGCTCCACTCACCCTTTTTCCCTCATCAATTCTATGATTTACTTCATCATTCATAGACCCATCTGCTGACATGTCCACTCCCAAATATCTGAATACATTCACCTCCTCCATACTCTCTCCTCCAATCTGATATCAATCTTTCGTCACCTAATCTTTTTGTTATCCTCATCACCTTACTCTTTCCTATATTCACTTTCAATTTTCTTCTTTTACACACCCTACCAAATTCATCCACCAACCTCTGCAACTTCTCTTCAGAATCTCCCAAAGCACAGTGTCATCAGCAAAAAGCAACTGTGACAACTCCCACTTTGTATTTAATTCTTTATCTTTTAACCCCCACCTCTTGCCAAGACCCTCGCATTCACTTCTCTTACAACCCCATCTATAAATATATTGAACAACCACGGTGACATCACACATCCTTGTCTAAGGCCCACTTTTACTGGGAAATAGTCCCTTCCCTCCTACACACTCTAACTTGAGCCTCACTATCCTCATAAAAACTCTTCACTGCTTTCAGTAACCTACCTCCTATTCCATACACCTGCAACATCTGCCACATTGCCCCCTATCCACCCTATCATACGCCTTTTCCAAATCCATAAATGCCACAAAAACCTCTTTACTTTTATCCCAAAAACTGTTCACCTATATGTTTCACTGTAAACACTTGGTCTAGACCCCCCCTCCCTACCTTTCCTAAAGCCCCCTTGTTCATCTGCTATCCTGCTTTCTGTCTTACTCTTAATTCTTTCAATAATAACTCTACCATACACTTTACCAGGTACACTCAACAGACTTATTCCCCGATAATTTTTGCACTCTCTTTTGTCCCTTTGCCTTTATACAAAGGAACAATACAGCTCTCTGCCAATCCCTAGGTACCTTACCCTCTTCCATACATTTTTAAATAATAGCACTAACAACTCCAAAACTATATCCCCACCTGCTTTTAACATTTCTATCTTTATCCCATCAATCCCAGCTGCCTAACCCCTTTCATTCTACCCACTGCCTCACGAACTTTCCCCACACTCACAACTGGCTCTTCCACACTCCTACAAGATGTTATTCCTCCTTGCCCTATACATGAAATCACAGCTTCCCTGTCTTCATCAACATTTAACAACTCATCAAAATAATCCCTCCATCTTCCCAAACCTCAACTCTCCTTTAATAACTCTCCTCTCCTTTTTTAACTGTCAAATCCATTTGTTCCCTAGGCTTCAACATTAATCTCCCCCAAAACTTTTTTTTTTAACAAAATTTGTTGATAACTCTCCCACTCTCTCATTGCTCTCTTTTTACATTGCTCACCACTCTCTTAACCTCTCTTTTTCTCTCATATGTTTTCCCCTCCTTGCATCCTTCTACTTTGTAAAAACCTCTCATATGCGACTTTTTCCCTTACTACTCTTTACATCATCATTCCACCAATCCTTTCTTCCCTCCCACCCACTCGCCTGTAACCAAAACTTCTCTGAACACTCTAATACATTTTAAAATCTACTCCATACATCTTCGACCCCATTGCTACCTCTCACTAGCCCATCTATCCCCCAATAGTTGTTTATATCTTCCTAACTGCCTCCTCTTTGTTTATAAACCTTACCTCTACTTCTGCTATTTTCTTGTTCCATCAACCTTTTACTCCCGTGCTATAACTAAAAGTGATCGATATATCTGTGGCCCCTCTATAACATGTCATCCTGAAGTCTCTCAACAGTTTTTTCTACAATACATATCAAAAACTACTGTCATTAGCCCTCATCATATCTTGTATACTTTTTATCCTTTTTTTTTCTTAAAAATGTATTACCTATAACTAAACCCCTTTCTATAAAAAGTTCAATCAAGACTCCCATTATCATTCACCTGGCACCCAAACTTACCTACCACCCCTCTCTGTTTCTCCTACTTTGCATTGGTTCCCCTACCACAATTCTCTCTCACTTAGTTCAAAATTTCCTATACTTTCCCTAATCCCCAAAATCTCTCTCTCTCCTCACTCCTCTCTTCTCCAGGTGCATACACCTTATTGACATTTCGCATCCGACCTTTATTTAACCCACTAATCCTTTAATTTATATTCCCTCTTCTCCTTCCATAATGATCCTTCAACATTATTGTACCCCTTCCATGCTCTAACTCTCAGATATCTGACGTAATCCCATTTATTTCTCTACTGAAACTCCCTACCCCTTCAGCTTTGTTTCACTAGGGCCGGACATCCAACTTCTTTTCATTTAACATCAGCAATCATCTTTGCTTATCATCCGAAACTACATCCAAGATTTTTTTCCACTTCCTCATGGACAAAAAGAAAAAAAAAAACAAGAAGCTATTAAGAAAAAAAAGAAAAACCTAGATGTGTATATGTACATATATGCATGTGCATGCCTGTTAGTGTGACCTAAGTGTAAGTGAATGGCTAGATTACCTGTTATCCAGCGTGTTTATGGACAGAAAAACACCAGCAATCCTACCATCATGTAAAACAGTTTCAGGTTTCTGTTCACAGTCACCTGGGGACATGGTACCCTCCCTGGGTGGTTGCTGTCTACCAACCTACTACCTAGTAGCAACCTACCCTAGTGAATTTTGTGAATATTCGCCGGACATAATGTGGGACATTAAGTCCAAAACACAATAAAGAGTGATAATGTGTTAAATAGTGACCGACCCGCCATTACGGTTTGTTGGAGGAAAGGGCGTCAGTTTGATCAGTGTTCATCGTACACAATTATTAATGGATTAACTTCTAACGAGGGTAAATTATTGGGACATTAAACCGACGGGTGAATAGTGTTTAAAGTGTTACGTATAAACTGTAAAAAAGGGGGTATAGTGAGAGAATATGATCCTCCCCGCCCAAACCACGTTAGATAACGCCGGTCTCGTGGGCGTAAGAGAGTTCAAGGGATCAATCTTCTCTTGATTCATCGGGACAACCACCAACATCATCGTCTTGCCGGAAAAATAATCTCGAGCAGGACCACGAGATCCGTCGAAGAATAGCGACAAGAATGTTGTTTCTTCCCCCTGTAAGTACTCTTATTGTCTTAACAACCGTCTGGCCAGTAGGTATGTTGGGATAATGGGTTTACAGTGGGAATGATAATGACGGGGTCTTCAAGTGAACAGCAATGGCACGGATAAAGGATGAGTGATATTTACAAGTCGTACTCTTACTTCCTTCTCCCCAATCAGTCAGACATTAACCCATACAGTCCACAAAATTTACCAATACCGTAACCATTGGGGGTTTTCTCATTCTTAATAAACTGGTCAAGGATAGATGTGGATTTGGGGGTGAGAATATCGAAGGGACCCCTTAAATGTGACCAGGAGTGGGTCCCAAATTTTTTCACATGCCTCAACAGGGGGAACTGCGGTAAAATTATCCCCAGTCGGTCCACTCCCAGGGAGATTATTTTGTTATAAGTGGCGGTGAAGCCAGACAGGTAATCTCTTAATTCCCCACAGTATCTCTCCGCCGAATTCTCCAACACCCCAAAAAATCCTAACCATGTACTAGCCTCGTGTCAGGACCTGGGGGTTTATAATCTCTACTGATAAAACAAAGATACTCAATAGGCGTCCTCCTCGACAGAGGCACAGTTCGCCAGATCCAGTTGCATGATGGGTCTCTTCTAGAATATGTAAACAGATACAGGTATCTGGCTTTGAGGTCCCACTACTTGGACCTGTTGTAACGAGACTTTGTCGTCAATACAAAAAAGGCTGAGAGCACTTAGAGTTGTGGCAGGGTTTCATACCAGGTTTGTTTGATATCTTTTATTTACCCATACCCATCCTGTGGGCGGTAGTCAAAAGATTACAGAGGTACATAATGGGTCCCGGGACTGGACCTCAAAGTTTTGATAGCTGGGCAAGTTCAGGTAATGAACTAACAAGCTACAAAGGGTTTTCTCCTGGAGTCTACCTGGGAAATTCCCGGGGTCAACGCCCCCGCAGCCCGGTCTGTGACCAGGCCTCCTGTTGGACCCGAGCCTGATCAACCAGGCTGTTCTGCTGCCGCACGCAGTCCAACGTCGAACCACAGCCCGGCTGATCAGGTACCGACTTGAGGTGCCTGTCAGTGCCTGCTTGAAGACAGCCAGGGGGTTGTTGGTAATCCTGATGTATGCTGGGAGGCAGTTGAACAATCTTGGGCCCCTCACCTTATTGTGTTGTCCCTCAACGTGCTAGTGGCACCCCCCCTCTTCATTGGGGGGGTGTTACATCACCTGCCGAGTCTTTTGCTTTGTCGGAGTGATTTTTGTGTGCAAGTTTGGTACTAAGCCCTCGAGAATTTTCCATGTGTATATAATAATGTATCTCTCCCGCCTGCTTCTAGAAGTACAGGTTTAGGAACTTCAAGCGTTCCCAGTAGTTGAGGTGGTTTATCGCTTATGTGCGGTGAAGGTTCTCTGCACATTTTCAAGGTCAGCAATTTCACCCCCCTTGAAAAGTGCAGTTAGTGTGCAGCAATATTCCAGCCTAGATAGAACAAGCGATCTTAAAAGTGTCAACATGGGCTTGGCATCCCTGGTTTGAAGGTTCTCATTATCCATCCTGTCATTTTTTGAGCAGATGCAATTAACATTGTTGTGGTCCTTGAAGGTGAGATCCTCTGACTGATCACTCCCAGGTCTTTGACATTAGTTTTCCTCTATTGTGTGGTTGTAACTCACAAGTTACAAAGGTAATGAAACATGTAAGTAAATTTACCACGTTTATACATAGTTACAATCATGAACAAATTATAACCAATGAACACTTCACTAGTCTACCCGGTCACAACTTAATGAGTTCTTGTGCAAATTTTTTTTGGGTACACAATACCACATATACACATAAAACACACACACACACTCATACACACACATCATACACTCACGCACACCAACAGGGCCCCCTTCAACGACATTTCACAGGACAAAAGGC
>WNWK01050129.1:0-12960 GCA_009830355.1 Cherax destructor | reverse complement strand
TAAACCAACAGACCAATAAACCAACAGACCAATAACCAATTGAAAAAAACCCCAACAGACCAAAAAACCAACAGACCAATAAAAAAACAAAAAAATACCCCATTAGACCACAAAACCCAAACATAAAAAAATACCAAAAAAACCCATAACAATAAAAACATATTAAAAGACCAAAAAACCAACAGACCAACTATCAATCGCCCAAAAAACCCAACACCCAATTAACAATTGACCAATAAACCACAACCCAAAAAAACCAAAAAATAAGTAACAACCATTAAACCAAAGATTAATAAATAAAAAGACCAAAAACCAATCAAAAATAAACCAACAGACCAAAAAACCAACAAATAAACCGACCAATAGACCAAAAAAACCAGTAAAAACAATAAACTAACATAAAAAACCAACAGACCAATAAACCAAAGACCAATAAACCAACAGACCAATAAACCAACAAACCAACATTTGATGAGGCAATTTCAAAATCCGGGATCAGTTGACAAAAACCCCGGGGGAAGGAGGGGAAGGGGGAGAAGGATGGGGAGGGAAAGATGGGGAAGGGGGAAGGGGGATGGGGGGGGGAAGAAGAATTGGGGGGGAAGAAGAATGGGAAGAGGGGGGGGGAGGGATGGGGGGGAGAAGGATGCGAAGGGGGAGGGGGGGGAATGGATTGGTAGGAGGAGGGGAAGGAGAAGAAGGGGAAAGGGGGAAGGATGGGGAGGGGAAGAATGGGGTTGGAGAGCAGGTGGGAAGGGGGGAAAAAGAAGGAATGGGGGAAAGAAGGAGGGAGGGGGGGGGGGATGGGGGGGGTGTTGTGTGTGTTTGTCCCACCTACATGTGACAGAAAGGGGTCATTAAGCCGGTCCCACCTTCTGTATGTCCCACCTACATGTGGTAAAAAGGGGGCATTCCAGCTCCCGGTCCCATCTGTATGTATCCACCTCAGTGATGAAAGGGGGTCATGACAGCCCCGGTCCCACCTTCTTTTTAACCCACCTACATGTGACAGAAAGGGGTCGAGTCATACCCCCGGCCCCGGCTAGTGTGTAATAAAAGCGGTAATATCGCCCCACAAAACCCTGCCTCATCACGTTGAAATGAAGAAATAAAACAACATACGGGATCTTAAAAAATGTTGCGTTCCGGGAGAGTCACGTGGTTAGCCTCACTGAATACTGAAGGGGTGGGGGGGAGGGGGGGGAGAGAGGGTGGGGGGGTGTTGGGGTGGGAGGAGGGTGGTGGGAGGGTGTTAGGGTGGGGGATGGGAGGGGGGGAGGGGGGGAATATGGGGGGGAGGTGGTGGGAGGGGGGGAGGGTTGGAGGAAAGGGGGAAGGAAGGGGGGGAAAAGGGTGGGAAAGGGAGGGAGGGAGGGAGGGAGTTGGGGAAGGGGGATGTATGGGGGGAGAGAGAGAGAGAGAGAGAGAGAGAGAGGGAGGAGAGAGAGGGAGAGAGAGAGGGGAGAGAGAGAGAAGAGGGGAAAAAAAAAGGGGGGGGGGGGGAAAAAAAAAAAAAAAAAAAAAAAAAAAAAAAAAACCCCCCCCCCCCCCCCCCCCCCAATTTTTCCCCCCCCCCATTTCCCTTCCCCCCCCCCCCCCACTCCCCCCCCCCACCCCTTTTTTTTACCCCCCCCCCCCCCACCCCTCCCCCCCTTCCTTTCTTCCCCCCTTTTTTCTCCCTCCCCCTTCCCCCCCCTTCCCCCCCTTTTCCCCTTTCCCCTTCCCCCTCTTTCCCCCCCCTTCCTTCCTTTTTCCCTCCCTTCCCTTTCCTCCCTACTTTTCCCTCCCTTCTCCCTCCCCCCCTTCCTCCTACTCCCCCCCTTCTTCCCCCCTCTCTCCTCCCTTCCCCCCTACTCCCCCCTTCCTCCCTACTCTCCCCCTTCCCCCTCCCTCCCTTTTTACTCCCCCCCCTTCCTTCCTCCCTACTCCCCCCTCCCTTTTTTTCTCCCCCTCCCCCTCCCTACTCTCCTCCCCCTTCCCTCCCTCTTCCCCCCCCCCTCCTTTCCTCCCCTCTCCCTCCCTTCCCTTTCCCCCTCTCTCCCCCCCTTCCCCTCCTTCCCCTTCCTCCCTCCCCCTACTCTCTCCCCCCCTTTCCTCCCTACTCTCCTCCCTTCCCCCCTACTCTCCCTCCCCCCCCCCCCTCTCCCTCCCCCCCTACTCTCCCCCCTTCCCTTTCCCCTCTCTCCTCCCTTCCTCCCCCTCCTCCCTTCCTCCCTCTCTCCCCCCCTTCCCCCCTTTTTTTTAACTCTCCCCCCCTTCCCCCCCTTTTCCCCCCCCTCCCCCTACTCCCTCCCTTCCTCCCTCTCTCCCCCTCCCCCTTCCCCTCCCTACTCCCCCCTTCCTCCCTACTCTCCCCCCCTTCCCCCCTACTCTCCCCCCCTTCTTACCCCCCCCCTTCCCCCCTTCCCCTTTCCTTTCCTTTACTTCCCTCCTTCCCTCCCCCCCCCCCTCCCCCCCCTTTTTCCCCCCCTTCCTCCCTCTCCCCCCCCTTCCTCCCTACTCTCCTTCCCCCCTTTTCCCCTTTCCCCCTCTCCCCCTCCCTTCCTCCCCTCTCCCTCCCCCTTCCTCCCTACTCCCCCCTTCCCCCTTCCCCTTCCCCCTACCCCCTCCCTTCCTCCCTCTTTCCCCCCTTCCCCCTCCCCCCCCCTTCCTCCCCTACTCTCCCTCCTTCCCCCCCCTCTCTCCCTCCCCCTTCCTCCCTTTTTTTCCTCCCTCCCTTTCCCCCCTACTCTCCCTCCCCTTCCCCCCTTTTTTACTCTCCCCCCCTTCCTCCCTACTCTCCTCCCCTTCCCCCCTCTCTCCTTCCTTCCTCCTTCCCCCCAAATATTTTTAACTCTCTCATTCATCAGCGCCCCTAAGTCAAGTCTATCCTTAAAATTATTATCATCTGTGTGTGTGTGTGTGTGTGTGTTGTTGTGTGTGTGTGTGTGTGTTTTTTTGTGTGTGTGTTGTGTGTGTGTTGTTTGTGTGTGTGTGTGTTTTTGTTTGTGTGTGTGTGTTTTACTCACCTGTTCTCACCTGGTGGTTGCAGGGCGAGTCGCTCCGGGCCCCGCCTCTTCACTTTTACGGGTCACTCTCCCTGCGCCATGAGCTTTTCAACCTCTGCTTAAAGCTATGTATGCCCCTGCCTCCATACATCGCTTCTAAACTATTCATTTCCCCAAAACCTGTGACTGAAGAAATCTTCCTAACATCTCTGTGATTCATCTGAGTCTTAAACTTCCATCTGTGCCCCCTTGTTGTTTTTATCTCGGGAACATTCTTTTTGTCCATTTTGTCAATTCCTCTCAGTATCTTATATGTTGTTATCATGTCTCCCTTCCCCTGTTCTCCAGTGTCGTCAGGTGATTTCCCAACCTCCCCCCGTAGGACAACCCCTTTGCTCCGGGGCTGTCTTGTTGAAACCTTTTTTTCAGCTTCTTCACATGTTGGGTAGGGGTGGGTTAAACTGGTGCTGCATACTCCAATATGGGCCTAAGTAAAAGTGTACAGGGTCCTGAACATTTTTTATTAAATGTGGAACGTTTTAGGTTTTTCTGGCGCCCTTTGGGGAGCGTTATTTGGTTTATGTGGGCCCCAGGGAGTGTCTGGTGTTATATCACCCCAAGATCTTTCCTTGATTGAGGGTTTTAGCCTGGCCCCCCAGGCTGTACTCCGTCTGCGGGCTTCTTTTCCCTTCCCCAATCTTCATGACTTTGCACGGTGGGGTTAACTCAGGAGCCAGTTGCTGGACCAGGCTTAGGCTGTCCAGATCCCTTGTAGTTCTGCCTGGTCCCCGTCCGATTGAATTCTTCTCATCAACACATCATCTGAAAAAAAGGGGCCCCGGAGTCTTCCTTCCGCTGTCGTTCACAAATACCAAACACACTGGGGGCGCCCCCGTGGAACCCCCTGTCACCGGGCCTTGACACTCGCCACGACCATGACTCGCTGTCTCCCTGACAGGTATTCTCCCGATCAAGTATGCCTTCCTGTTACCCTGCCTTCCTCCAGCCCCACTAACCTTGTGTGGAATGGCAAACGCCCCACAATCCAAAAATATGCAACACCCACCCTCTCTCTTTCCTTTGCGTCACCCTGTCGTAAACTCCGTAGGTTTTGCACAGGTTTCCGTCCCCGAAATTTGGCCCGGGTAAACTCATTCCTTTTTGGTGTCAACCACCCTTTCTGACTATCTTTCCATGACCTTGCATACAATACATGTCAGTGACACTGGTCTGTAGTTTAGTACGTTCCTGTCTCCTTTTTTAAAAATTGGGAAAACATTTGCTGTCTTCCAAACCCGGTAGTTGCCCTGTTTCGATAGATGTGTTGAAGATCGTTGTTAGGGGTACAATATCCCCTGCTCCCTCTCCGGGGGCCCTGGGAGATGTTATCTGGCCCATGCCTTTGTATCTAGCTCGCTTGTAGCCTCTTCCTTCCTCCTCATTTGTGTTTTTGTCCCCGCACTTGATGGGTCCCTCCCCCCTTTCTGGGGGTTTTATTTCCCCTGTGAACACCTCTTTGAATCTCATGTTGGCCCCCACAACTTTCCCCGGGCATTTCTTTTACCCCCTCCTACCTTCCTCAGCCTGATCACCTGGTCCTTGACTGTTTTTTCCCCCTGATGTGGGTGTACAGCAGCTTTTGTTTGGCTTTGTGTATGTCATTCTCGTACTGTCTTTGGGGTCCTTCTGATCTGTATTTCATTTCTGGTTCGACTGCTCTCCTTATTCTCCCGGGGGTTTTTTGCCTTCCCTTTTCCCCTTCCATTCCCTTCACACTTTGGTTTGGCTTCCCTGCCCCTTTGGGGGAACCATGGGGTCATCCTGTCTTTTTTCCCTTTTCCTGTTACCTTGGGGATCCTCTCCCCCCTTCCTTGCAAATTGTTGTCATATATTCCATCATCTCGTCTACTGACTTCCCCCGCCACTCTCTGTCCCCCTGAACTTGTGCAGGAAGTTTCATGCCCCCATAGTCACCTTTCTTGTGTTTGGCTTCATTTGTGCCCTTCCCTTCCCCCCCCCTTGTAAACCACTATGTATTCGAAACTTTGTGTGTGTGTGTGTGTTTGTGTGTGTGTTTGTGTGGTGTGTGTTTGTGTGTGTTTTTTTTTTTTTTTTTTTTGTGGTGTGTGTTTTTTTTTTTTGTGTGTGTGTGTTTGTGTTTTTTTTTTTTTTTGTATGGTGTGTGTGTGTGTGTGTGTGTTTGTGTTTTTGTTTTTGTGTGTGTGTGTGTGTGTGTGTATTTTTGTGTATAACTAATTGGGGTTGCGGGGCAGCCCAGCCCTGGCCCCGCCCTTCTGTCCGCTACTGAGGATGCAAAAAGATTTAAGAAAAGGATTAAAGCTCATGGGCGGGGGAAAAAATGGCCCCCTAGTGCAAACCAGATAAAAGGGGGGGGCCAGGAGCGGCTTACCATGTATGGGTGAATACCACACAAAAATTGCAAATGAGCGGGAAGAAGTACAGTTTTGAAAAAAAATAGTCCTAAAAAACACGAAGGGGGCAAAAGTGACATGATTGACGGAAAATACTAAAGAGGGGGAAAGGATGACAAGGGAGTCTGAGAGGTGAGCCACAGGCCCGGGGCCCAAGGGATGTTGGGAAAATATTCTTCACCCCAGAGTGTCAGGAGAAAACACAAGATGGTTTGCATGTTTGCCCCCAGCTGTGTCCCCCAAGATCATGATTTATGCTCAACGGTCAGTGTAAAAGGATAATGTACTTTCACAGTTTCATCTGCTGAAGGGATACCATTGGTCCACACACACACACACACCCCCGATGGCATGGTGGTAGCCTCTTGTTCACGGAGGGGCCGGGTTCATTCGGCGGGGCGAAAAATTTTCAAATGTTTCTTAACACACACAACCTAATACAACAGGCCCATGTCAAATGACATGTGCCGGACAAAATTTAATAACTAAAAAACACACACAAATCCACCTTCCACCAACCACCCCGTTCCCCATCAGATCTCCCACTTTCCCAACCCCCCACCCCCGACTCGGTTTTTGAAAAAAAATTTGGGGTTTTGGGATCAAAAGCAGATGGTATAACAAATAAATGTGAGGGGGGATGAAAAATAAAAGGGCATCCCCAAAAATAGCACTCAGAACAAAACTCACCAGGATGGTAAAATAAAAGGGGGGCCCGCGACAAAATGAAAATGATATAGCATCAAAAGGGAAGTCGGCCCGAAGGGTTTTATAGCCACATCAGGAGGAAAACAACGTCAAGGACCAGGTAAACAGGCTGAGGAAGGGGAAGGTATTTAAAAGACCAAGAGGTATGGGGGATCAACATGAGATTTAAAAAATTTTTTTAGAGGGGGACAGGAAGGACTCGGAAATTAGAATAGGAGGTTTCCAACAAGTGCTGGGTAAATACACACAACCAAGGGGGGAAAAGTGTTGTGAACTCGATACCTCAAAAGCGGTGGGACCGGGACAACATTTCTCCGGGGGTCCTTAGAGAGGGAGCGGGGGGGTTGTGGGGGCCCAACTAAAAAAATCTTCAACACATCCATTGCAACTGGGCAACTACCTGAGGCGTGGAAGAGGGCAAATGTAGTCCCAATTTTTAAGAAAGGAGAAGACACAAATTAAACTACAGCCCCGGTCACTGACGTGTATAGTATGCAAAGTCAGGGAGAAGATCATCAGGGGGAGAGTGGGGGAGCACCTGGGAAAGACACAAGCTTATAAACGACAACCAGCACGGTTTCAGGGGGGAAAATCCTGTGTAAAAAATCTCCCGGAGTTTTATGACAAGGTGGGAGAAGTAAGACACGAGAGAGGGGGGTGGATGGGACTGCATTTTTTTGGGACTGCAAGAAGGCATTCGACACATTTCCCTCACAAGAGGTTAATGAAAAAAGCTAGAGGATCAGGCAAACGTAACAGGAAAGGCACTGCAAGGGATCAGAGAATATATGACGGGGAGGCAACAACGAGTCAGGGATGTGACGAGGTGTCAGAGGGGCCCCTTGGACGAGTGGGGTTAAAAGGGTCAGTCCTAGGACCTGTACTTTTTTTGGGATATGTGAATGACATAACGGAAGGGATAATCGGGTTTCCCTGTTTGCAGATGATGTGAAGAATGAGAATAATTAAATCACCATCAGGCAGGACTATTAAAGAGACCTGGACAGGTTACAAGCCTGGTCCAGTAACTCCCCTTAAATTTTAAACCCCTCCAAATGAAAAGTCATGAAGATCGGGGAAGGTCAAAGAAGACCGCAGACAGAGTAATTGGGTCAAAGATAAAACCCTCAAGGAAAAAAATTTGGGTATAAAACCCCGAGCACATCTCCTGAGGCACACATCAATCGATAACTGCCGGGCATACGGGCGGCTCAAACCTAAGAATAGCGTTCCAATCCCTCACAAAGGACCGTTCAAGATTTGCACCATATAGCCGGCCCCAAATAGAGAGCAACCAGTTTGGGAAACCCCCACCTGGTCAACACGTCAAGAAATTAGAGAAAGTGCAGAGGTTTTTTCAACAAGACTAGACCCAGAGCTAAGGGGATTGTCCTACGAAGAAAGGTTAAGGGGAAAACGTCCTGACGACACCAGAGGACAGGAGAATTTGGGGGACATGATAACGACATATAAAATACTGCGAGGAATAGATAAGGTGGGCAGGGGACAAGATGTTCCAGAGAGGGGACACAGAAACAAGGGGGCACAATTGGAAGTTGGGAAAACTCCTATGAGTCAAAGGGATGTTAGGAAGTATTTCTTCAGTCATAGAATTGTCAGGAAGTGGAAAAAGCCAGAAAGTGACGGGAGTGGAGGCAGGAACCATATATAGAAAATTAGGGGGTTTTATAAAGCCATGGAGCAGGGAGAGAGAGGGCCCAGTAGCAGTCAGTGAAGAGGCGGGCCCGAGCTATGACTCGACCCCTGCAACCACAACTTTGAGACACGGACACACACACACACTTTCCCATTTATTTTTTGTTTTTTTCCTCCCCCTTCCTTCCCCCCCTCCTTCTTCTCCCCTTCCTTTTTTCCCCTCTCCTTCTCCCCCTCCCCTCCTGGTTTTTTTCCAGTGCTCTCCCCCTGTTTTCCCCCTTTTTGGGGAAAGGGAAAGGGGGGAAGGAGGTCATTTGAGGTCATTTACTACCAAACGAGGTGGAACTTGGGGGTTTTCCCGCATTGCCTATTATCCCCCCACGGGGTTCGGGAACCCCCCTTTTAAAAATTTTTTACTGGTCCCCTCTGATGAGTGGAAAAGAGGAGGGTAACAGTTTTACTGTTTTTGTTTCCTCTTTTTTGATTTTTTTATTCCCGTGATAGAGGGAGCTTTCTTTGGGGCTGGTAAAGGGGTTTTGGGTCCAGGAAAGGGATTGTCTTTTTTTCCCGATGTGGGGTATCTGAGGGCCTGATTTCCCCGGTACTGAATAATTTGGGGTATGTGTGTTTGTATACGTGTTTTTATATATATATATATATATATATATATATATATATATATATATATATATATATATATATAATTTCACAACAATCATGAATGAGAATGTCTCACCTTTCTCTCATGGGTGACTAGGCAGGAATGACTCAGTAGGGAGGAGTGACTCCAGTGGGAAGGAGGAATGATCCAGGAAGGGAGGAAACTGCAGTGAAGGAAGGAATGACCCAGTAAGGCAGGAGTGACTGCAATGAAAGGGAGGAGTGACTCATGAAGGCAGGAGTGACCCAGTGAAGGCAGGAGGACTCCAGTGAAGGGAGGAATGACTGAGGAAGGAAGGAAATGACCCAGTGAAGGCAGGAGTGACTCAATGAAGGCAGGAGGATGAATGAAGGCAGGAGGACGGAGGAAGGCAGGAGGATGAATGAAGGCAGGAGTGAGAATGAAGGGAGGAGGACTGCAGTGAAGGCAGGAGTGACTGCAGTGAAGGCAAGAGTGATGAATGAAGGAGAGTGACTGCAGTGAAGGCAGGAGTGATGAATGAAGGCAGGAGGACTGCAGTGAAGGCAGGAGTGACTGCAATGAAGGAAGTGATGAATGAAGGCAGGAGGACTGCATGAAGGCAGGAGTGACTGCAGTGAAGGAGGAGGGTGGGGAAAGAAGGCAGGAGTGACTGCAATGAAGGCAGGAGGATGAATGAAGGCAGGAGTGACTGCAGTGAAGGCAGGAGGATGAATGAAGGCAGGAGGACTGCAGTGAAGGCAGGAGTGACTGCAATGAAGGCAGGGGGTGATGAATGAAGGCAGGAGACTGCATGAAGGCAGGAGTGACTGCAGTGAAGGCAGGAGTGATGAATGAAGGCAGGAGTGACTGAAAGAAGGCAGGAGTGATGAATGAAGGCAGGAACGATTGCAGTGATGGAGGAATGACCTCCCCAGTGAGGCAGGACCCGCCTCTACCTTCCAGGGCGACAATCCCGACTTGCGTATTCCTACCAGGCCTTCACCTCCTCCCCACCCTCCATTCTGAGGGTTCGACCTGCGTAATACGCTAAGCCGCTATCCCCGTAATGAAGGAGGATGGCGACCATTGTGTCAGCCTCCAGACTGGAGAGGCAGGAGTAGTGTTTAGGATAGTGTGTAACACACACACGCGCGCGACGCACCGGACTGGAACAATATACAACCCGCACTTGGATGAGAGAAACTTACTACGACGTTTCGCCCCGACAGTATTAGGCAGGTGTTAGGTTAGGTGAGGTTTGTCAGGAACAGGACAAGTTTTTCCCGGGTCAATCATGACCCGCAGCTGGAGCTTTTGGTCATCTGACCGAAGCCTTCCCTGCTTACCCCTCCACCTCTTTAAAATTTATAGTAACGCAGAAAGAGGGAAGGAACCAGTATAATGAAGGGAGGGGGACACGAACGGTAACAAGAGAGGGAGAAGAGGAAGTAGCAACAGTGGTAAGTAGGTAGTGGAAGATAGTAGAAACAGTGGTAGAAAGTAGGGAGAGTAGGTTAGTAGTAGTGGGAAAAAGTCTAAGGACAAGAAGAAGGAGCACTGGGAGGAGAGCTACTGGTCCACAAGGGAAGGGACCAGATACACGGGGGAGGGGGACGGACTTACACAACATATTGAGGCAGAAGTAAAGGAAAAAAAGAGAAAATGGGAAGAGTTGGGAGAGGAGATACCCGGCGGCCCGGTCTGGGCCAGGCCTGGCGGGGGATCAGGTCTGATCAACCAGGCTGTTACTGCTGGCCGCACGCAAACTGACGTACGAACCACACCCCGGCTGGTCAGGTACTGACTTTAGGTGCCGTCCAGTCCCTTTTTAAAACCCAAACAAACCCTTTATATGCTGGAGGCATTGAAAGTCTTGGCCCTGACATTTATTGAGTGTCTCCAGTGCCCGGGGCGCCCCTGTTTTTCTTTGGGGGGAAGGATCTCCGCCGAGTCTTTCCTTTCATAGGGGGATTTTCGGGCTTTTTGGGACTAACCCTTAGGATTTTTCAGGTGCATTATTATGTATCTCGCCTGATTAGGGAAAACCGGCCTTTTCAACCACCCCCAGTAATTTATGTTTTTATCGTACTTGTGTTTTAGAAGGTTTTCTCCTTTCTCCGGGCGAATTTTCATTTCCTTGAAAGGGAGTTAGTGTACAAAAATTTTCCCAGCCTAGCTGAACAAGGACCAAGGGTCATCATGGGCTTGGCGTCCCTTTTTTGAATGTTCTCATTATCCATCCGCATTTTCAGCAGATTTTAGATCATTGTTGTGAACTTTAAAGGGGAATCCGACATTATCATCCCGTTTTCCTCATTACGCAATTTTGTGATTAATTTTGTTTTATACCCGAAAAGTTTTACCCCAAGTTTTCCAAATAATGGAAATTCTTTTCATTGAACTTAATTTTTTTGGGCCCCGTAAAGATCTGGTTGATGTCCCCCGGGAGTTTCAGAAATGATGATCATTTCAGCAACCGGTGTCATCCGCACGGGAAGACTCGGTGAAGAAAAGATCAGGTCAGGTCAGGGGTGTTTAAAGTTTGTATCATTTGACAATGTAAGGAGAAAAATAAAGGCATCTAAGAGACAAAACCACGACTAAGAATCATAAAGGAACCTTAAAAAAGAATGGGGAACACTGCACAAGGCCACTGGCCCATACAAGGCAGGTTTTGGGGATAAGGGAAAGTCCCCAAGACAGGCTTTAAGGTAGGATGAGGATAGACAGTTCTGACACAAGTCCAGTCAGTAGGATGATGTCCCAACATGACAGGAAAGTTCTTGTTGGGCAGCAAGACTTTTCATGTTAAGACGGGCAGTCATTTTCGACTGATTTTTTGTTTAAAAAAATGGGATGTTAGGTCACTGGTATGTTAGGTCACTGGTATGAAATACTGGAAAGTTTGGTCACGGTTTTTTGGTCAGTGGTTGGAGGGCACTGGTATTTTGGTCACTGGTATGTTAGGTCACTGGTAGTTAGGTCACGGTATGTTAGGTCAGGGGTTTGGTTAGGTCAGTGGTGTGTTAGGCCACGTTGTGTTATGTCAGTGGTATGTTAGGTCAGTGGTGTGTTAGGCCAGTGGTATGTTAGGGCGTGGTATGTTAGGTCATGGTTTTTGGGGTAGTTTTTGGGGTATGGTGTGGTAACTGGTGGGGGGTCAGGGGAGTTATCGGGTGTGTTAGGCCAGGGTATGTTAGGGCAATGGTATGTTAGGTAAGGGTAGTTAGGTCAGTGGTATGTTAGGTCAGGGGTTTGTTAGGTCAGTGGTATGTTAGGTCAGTGGGGTTAGGTCAGTGGTATGTTAGGCCAGTGGTGTTTAGGTCACTGGGGTGTTAGGTCAGTGGTATGTTAGGTCAGTGGTGTTTGGGGGTAGTGGTATTTTAAAAGGGGTCAGTGGTGTGTTTTAGGTCAGGGGTTTGTTAGGTCATGGTTGTTGGGGTCAGTGGTGTTAGGCCAGTGATATGTTAGGCAGGGGTATGTTGGGTAAAGGTGTGTTAGGTCGGGGGGGGAGTTAGGTCAGTGGTGTGTTTTAGGTCATTTGGTGTGTTAGGTCACTGGTGTGTTAGGGGTCAGTGGTATGTTAGGTCAGTGGTGTGTTAGGCCAGTGTTTGTTGGGGGCAGTGGTATGTTAGGCGTGGTATTTTTGGGTAGTGGTATGTTAGGTCATTGGTATTTAGGTCATTTTTTATCAGTGGTGTGTTGGGGCAAGGGTATGTTAGGTCAGTGGTTTAGGCCATGGGGACAGTGGTTGTTAGGTCAGTGGTGTTTAGGTCAGTGGTATGTTAGGTCAGGGTGTGTTGGGGCCAGTGGTATGTTGGGGCAGTGGATGTTAGGTCAGTGGTATGTTAGGTCATTTGAGAGGCAGTGGTGTGTTAGGCCAGTGGTATGTTAGGCCAGGGGTATGTTAGGGCAGTGGTAGTTAGGTCAGGGTATGTTAGGTCATGGTATGTTGGGGCAGTGGTGTGTTAGGCAGTGGTTGTTAGGTAGTGGTGTGTTAGGCCATGGTATTTGGGTCATGGTATGTTAGGCAGTGGTATGTTGGGTCAGGGGTTTGTTAGGCAGTGGTATGTTAGCGTGGTTTTTGGGTCAGGGGGTATTTAGGTCAGGGAGTTGGGGGAGGTTTTGGGGTCAGTGGTATGTTGGTCAGGGGTATGTTAGGTCAGTGGTTTTTGGGGAGGGTGTGTTAGGTCAGTGGTATGTTAGGTCATGGTAAGAAAAGTGGTATGTTAGGGTGGTTTTAAGGGGATTTAGGATTGGAAAAAAAGTTATGTTATCAGTGGGTGTTGGGGGTTTTGTTGGGGTCAGGGGTTTTTGGGGGGCAGTTTTGGGTCAGTGGTGTGTTAGGTAAAAAGGGAGTTGGGCGGGTTGGGGCCACGGGTTTAAAAAGTGGTATGTTGGTCAGGGGTATGTTAGGTAGTGGATGTTAAAAAAAGCATAAAAAGGAGGTGACATTGCTCCCCTAGGGGTTAAAATTTTACCAGAAAATTCCCAAACCCCTTTTTTTTTTTTTTTTTTTTTTTTTTTTTTTTTTTTTTTTTTTTCCCCCCCCCCC
>WNWK01050128.1:0-12960 GCA_009830355.1 Cherax destructor | reverse complement strand
CTTGTGGCACTTATCCGGTTGCATCTATGCCTGTATCACCATTTGGGGGTTTTCAGACTCCCTTAGTGTTTTACAGGCTACCCAAAAAAATTGATACCCTCACCCCCTAGTTCTTCGTACCCCCCTTTTTGGGTTCCCCCCGTATTTTTCCCAAGCATAAAGATTTGTTTTTTTTTGGGGCCCCTGGTCATGTTGACGTACGGGGAAAATGAACAGGCAGCCCTCTGCGCGGTCAGAAACACCCCCTTTTCCCAGTTTCATATAGAGGTTTCCTTTCACGGACTATTTTGCGGTCATTGCTACCCACCTTCGCACCTTAAAAACGCTGGTCTGACCTGCTGAATAACAAACTTCATTCTTTTAAAACCCGGGGTTATAGGTTTCGGCCTTCTTCTTGTCCCCAATGTCGAGGTTGGGAGACTACACTCTCCCGTTTTCCCCCCGGGGGCCCCCTGTTTTAAATTAAAAAAACCAGGGAGAGGCCCCCTCCCCCTCTCTGTGAGCATTGTCAGGTTCCAGTGTCTGTTCGAAATATCCTGTTGGACTGCCCACCATCAACGAGCACGCAGAATTTCCCAACAAAGCCTTCGTCTGCGGCCCTTTTTTTTTTTCCCCCTTCTTGCAGATGGCCCTCCTTTTAAACCTGGGCTCTCTCATTGATTTTTTTACAGAAACTGACTTACTACAAAAACTCTAAAGGGGGATACCCCTAGCACCCCCCCAGTCCCTTCCCCTCGATCTCTTGCTACCCTCCCCCCTGCACAACCCCCGTCATCTTTCACCCTTAACCCCACTAATCGCCCCCCCCCCCTCTTACAACCCACTCTCCCTGCACCCCCAAAAAACCTGCACCCTTTTAAAACCCCCCTGTGGTTTAGCGCTTCTATTTGATTATAATAATTTCATATCTAGAAGTATAAATAATAGAAGTCCTCAGGTTGTTCTTCAACTCTCTATATGTTTGGTTAGGCCTCATTTAGATTATGCTGCACAGTTCTGGTCACCGTATTACAGAATGGATACAAATGCACTGGAAAACGTACAGAGGAGGATGACAAAGTTGATCCCATGTATCAGAAATCTTCCCTATGAGGATAGACTGAGGGCCTTGAATCTGCACTCTCTAGAAAGGCGTAGAATTAGGAGGGATATGATTGAGGTATATAAATGGAAAACGGGAATAAACAAAGGGGATGTAAATATCGTGCTGAAAATATCCAGCCAAGACAGGACTCGCAGCAATGGTTTCAAGTTGGAAAAGTTCAGAAAGGATATAGGAAAGCACTGGTTTGGTAATAGAGTTGTGGATGAGTGGAACAAACTTCCGAGTACCGTCATAGGGGCTGGGACGTTGTGTAGTTTTAAAAATAGGTTAGATAAATACATGAGTGGGTGTGGGTGGGTGTGAGTTGGACCTGATTAGCTTGTGCTACTAGGTCGGATGCTGTACTAATTTCTTAAGTGGAAGTGACCTGACTACCTGGAGAGGGTTAACTCCAGGTGGGGTGCGGGTGGGTGTGAGTTGGTCCTGACTAGCTTGTGCTACTAGGTCAGATGCAGTGCTCCTTCCTTAAGTGAATGTAACCTGACCTGGCTGGGTCGGGGCATTGGCTTAAGCCGGTTGGAGACTTGGACCTGCCTCGCATGGGCCAGTAGGGCTACTGCAGTGTTCCTTCTTTCTTATGTTCTTAACATTGTGTATGCCACTACGTTTCTTAAACCTGTCAAACCAGCCTCTGCTGGCTTTAAAATCACTCTCCTCAGCACTGGTTCCAGGTATTGTCTTGACAAGATCTGCGTACAACTGCCTTGCCTTTTCACAAATTATCGCCGTGGAAATACTATCGCCTGCTAATTGTTTATTATTTATCCACACCATCAACAACTTCTCAACTTCATCCACTGTTTTTAATCTTTTTTTCGTTAACATATCAACCCCTTTTACAACATTAGCTTCCTTGATCTCATTTCTCTTTGCCAGGATAGTGCTGATAGTAGATGGGGTTTTCTTGTACATCCTGGCAAGCTCACTCAGACGTATGCCACTCTCATATTTTTCTACAATCTCTTTCTTCAGTTCGATGGTGTTCCTCACTCTCTTTACCACAGGGGTGCCACTAGGAAGCTTCTTTGGACCCATAATGACTTATTTCACAGTGACACTAAACCACCAAAAAATACAACACAAGTACAGTTGTGTTGTGGGGTTCTTTTCATAGATTTGGTAATATTAACAGACGATGAGCTTGGGTTTTGGTAGCGTTTAATGAGGCGTTGGATATATGGGAGCTGAGAGCCTATGCCTGTGTGTCTGTCCTGCACTGAGTCTGGGTGGTAACTCAACACTAGCCGCCTGGCGCTGAGGCATTCAAAAGGCAGGCCTATCATTGGCTGATGCCAGATCACATGGGCAGAGGTTGGAAATCACGTGAACAGCCGTGATGCAGCCGTTATAAGTACAACCCGTACAGCTCGGGCATGCTACGTATGGCGTCTCGACATACAACTACACAAACTAAGGACAACAGGCAACAACTTTCAGCTGATTCTATACAATGTCAAAGTACACAACAGTTAACATTATACTTCACATGGATATTATCTTGACTGAACAATCTACATTACTATATGATGCATCTTGATACTTGGGAATTAATTAAATGAGCTCATTCAAGAATATCATGATAAAAGAGATAAAAAAAAATTAATTTGTTCGATCGAACTGTCTTCATGTGATCTACGAATTCTGAGGAAATAAATTACAAGAAGATAGTGATTAACAGACAAGGTAGATCTGGTGCACTCAAATCTATACTGTTAATTCTCAGAACTCGGAGAGAACGTGAACACACAAAAAAAAATTTGAGTGATACTAAGTAGATATTATAACACACAGTTAAACGCTTACTACATATTTATCTATACAGGTTATTTACACTTAACCCCAACTCTGCTAGGGTGAGAATGATATAGGCTGTATAATTATCATCTCTGGGTGGATCAAACTCTGTTACAATAGGTAACTCAACTTCTGATTGAGGAGGATCTACACTGGTATCTACAAATGATACTTGAGGATTAATTAACACTTGTCGTGTACGTAGGGAATAACGACATTCAGGTATAACTTCATCCCAGGTTGAACTATTGGGATTAACAGTGGCTCTCAAGACATCGAGTACCTTTTTATTAGTTCTTTCTGCTAAACCATTGCTGGCAGGATGGTGTGGAACAATGGTAGATTTAATAATCTTATACAAGGCACATAGGTTTCTAGAATCTCGTTACAAAATTCACCTCCATTATCTGTTATGAGGGACTTAGGAGTGGTATGTCTACAGATTATACGTTCCTTAAACGCTTTAGCTACTGTCCCGGCAGTCTTATCTGGGATAGGAACTAACTCACAAAATCTGTAAAGTGATCGACCATCCACACAGATGTTTGTTTCCACTGAGGGAACATTGAAGTTGTTCAACAGATCTAGTACAACTCTTTCCCATGGCTCACTAGTAGTAGGAAAGATCTGGATTGGATTAGGACTCGTGACATTACTCAGTAATATCGGTAGACATACGAGGCCAAAAGTATTTCAATCTGGCTTGTTTCACAGAACGATCCATACCAGGATGTGCAACATCTGGTACATCGTGAACTAGCTGCAAGGCTACTTTCACTAGTGACTGTCGAATTACTAATTGGTATACTCTTCTACTAGGATTACCCAACTCGGTAGTGCGATACAGTAATTCTTGGTTCATGACAAAGTCACTAATGGGTGCTGGTTGCTTCACAGAGAGAATAAGATCTTTCTGGAGCAGGAATCGAACCACACCAGATCAAAAGGGGTCTTGTCTTTGAGTAGTCTTTACATCCTCAGTACTAAATGGAGGATCGGCAGTTACTACACTGACATGACGCGACAAAGCATCAGCAACTACATTGGATTTGCATAACTGTAAAATTGCGTTCAGCCTTAGTAAGGACTCGGCTAGCAAATGCAAATAATCTCTTAAACTGAGTTTTCTTTATTCACTAAGAACTGGGAACACTTTCCTACTGGAGGAATGAACGGCACGGTGGAGTGGAAGGACTCTCCCCGGGTAAAATAGATAGCTCAATAACACAAAGTATGAGCAAAGGAGAATGGCTCTCACTATCTCTCACTGCAGGTAATAATTACTCGACACACGACACTTTACTCTGCAAAGGACTTACTGTCAACTGGAAAGAACACTATCTGGAACACGAGGGACAACAACTGGCACTCTAGTGAATACACTAGCAACAGAAACGGCTTTCTGCAATTGCTTTTGCATCAGCGAGAGATGCTATAACTCATTCAAGTAGTCTTTCTTCAACAAAGCGTCCCCTGGAGAGGAACTACTACTTGAACTAGCAACATTGCAAGGATAGACTCAGTACTAAGGCGGTCCGGGATACCTCCGGCACCCTAGGCATCTGAACGCTATCTTGCATGCAAGATATTGTAGGGACTGAATTCCAGACAGGAGTGACAGTAATACTAGTTTCTTGACCGCTCGGCTACGTTAATACATAATGCACAAAGCTATCAGGACTGAATTTGAACTTCACATTCCGCAGAACTGTTATAACTCTGATACAAGCTGTGAGAACAAACACATTGCTCAAGAGCTAGATACTGTCTTTCAGTCGGTAAGGAACTATCAGGATCACGAAGAAAACTATAGTATTGACTCTGTGGCTGGGTAGGTCTAGCATTCGGTAAATGACTATCATGAATTTCAGCAAGGGCATTTGGAACATTAGGGGACTGAATGCCGTCATTAGCTACACTACTGTAAGGTAAGTGAGACATACTTGCAATGAAAATTGCACAAAGACTAATTCAGGTAAAAAAAATGAGAATGGTAAAATATTCACAGTACACAATTAGTTAAAATGGGAAGTAAGAAGTCATTGAATTAGATGCAGAAAAGGGGTTAAAACAACTAATGTACACTGCATAAGAAATGACAACTCACTCACTGATTTTTGACTGTAAAATTTAAGGAATTACTTTACAATTTGCAATAAAAGGCAATATGAATACTGTATGGATTAACTGCAAAAATGATCTCTCTCTACTGGAATTCAACACAAGATTACTAGATGAGAAATAATAAATCAATGCAAAGTGGAAATACAATAAAAAAAAATTGTATTCAACTGGAAAAATACTAGAAACAAATTTTCTAAGGAGAAAATGACACTAGAATTTAATATGCATTGCTGGCTGAAGAATTAACTATGATGCTGACAACTAGCATTGAATTATTAGTATTTTTCAGGATAACACTGAGTAAAATGGAATAAAGTGCACAACACTGTATGCAAAAATAACTAGAACAAGTAATCACTACTGGAGAATAATTTTAAAGTTTAATCAATGTATGGTATTGCATAAACAATTTACTGCATCAATTAAAAATCAATGTTGCACTGGGCACAAGGAGAATGAACACTTTAACTCTTAGTTCACTTAAGAAAACTAATGAAAATGAGTATAATGAATATTACTTTACTTTACATATGAATATTAAGAGTGAATTTGTTCAAGGAATATTGATAAGATCAACACAAAGACAATAATACACAAACTGAAATAAAGGTTAAAAAAACTTACAGTTTTGCAGGAGAATACACAACACAACAAGATTCAGTCAGTGAATGTGATAGTTTATGCAATAAGATCTTGCATTTAAAAACATGTATAAAGAGATAGTTCTTGCTGCTTCAGACAAAATATATTCAATGAACAGATTCTGCAAAATTTAAAAAAATGAGGCACAGGTTGACACAAAAATATAAATTGTCTGTTGAACTAAAACATAAGAGATACTGGCACAAAAATTAATGGGACACACTGAATGGCACACAGGAAAATGAAATATGCAACTAGGAACACTGGGGCATAAACAATAAGGAACTATGCACAGACACTGCAATAAAAACACAAGGGAATGCACTGGGAAAAAAAAAATGAAGGGACAGGGACTTAATAATGCACAAGACTGCAATAATAATGAATAAATCAAATACTGCACTCAAGGACAAGAAAATTTATACACAAGTACTTACTGCATGTGTACGAGTTTACACAAGGAACATAGATATAAAATGAGACACGGAATACATTGAATACTGAAAAAGTATTTGAAATAAATTTACACGAAACTGAAACACAAGTCTTTAAATGTCACTAAGAAAATTCACTGCTTAAATGTCTCACACACACGAATGTCTATAATAGAATAGAGTCTAATGATGAATGAACGACGAGTGTAGGTGGAGAGAATATATTCCTGGTCGTTGACTGCTGACAATCTTGAAGAATGCGCTTACCGAAGAACTCACACAGCAAGCTTTTACGTTGGCGCTCTGGGATGAAGGAAGACACTCTCGACTTGCTATGTGAGCCAGAAACAATGCTGCTGGTACCCCAGATAGGGTAGAAAATACCACAAAATGCTGGCTGGTCGAGGGTAGTGTGAGCAGGTGGTATCTTTGTTTACACTAGCGCGGGTGGTGAGTGGCGCGCGCGTGGATGACGTCACTGCTGCCTGACTCGCTGGCGGTGGGCGATGACGTCACGGGGTTCGGCCAGTACACTAAGTTCTCACGGCCTTGGGACTACTAACCCAGGTGGCTTTTTGTACAATAAGCCACAGGAATGGTGAATATCACTCTGACAAGCGTCCAACTTGTAGCACAGAGCGATTGGAGACAAAACTGCAAGGAACTGGCTTGCTGAAGAAACGACTGGCTTACTTGTATAACTGGCTTTCCTGAAGAAGCTGGCTTAGCTCTTAGGACTGGTAAACCTGAATTCTCTTACTTGCACACAGCAGTGAGATGCAGGATGGATGACAAGAGACAGACTGGATGACTGCAGGCTTGGCTTAGGCTCTTCCCATAAACTGGCTTACTTGTTGGCTTAATTGCAAAACCCAGATCAACTCTTCGGAGGTTTACTTGCAATTAGAAGCCAGAAGACTGGAGACACTGCTTCAGAAGAGTCTTGGATGACGACAAGGGTGAGGGGAAGGTGAGTCGCTGGCGACGGTTGATATTGACGCTGGAGGCACTGAACACCGGCTCTTCCTCTTCTTGTTAAATCTGCTCAGATTACACAAAATCTAGGCCCACAAGCTGTCACCATTTGTGTTGTGGGGTTCTTTTCATAGATTTGGTAATATTAACAGACGATGAGCTTGGGTTTTGGTAGCGTTTAATGAGGCGTTGGATATATGGGAGCTGAGAGCCTATGCCTGTGTGTCTGTCCTGCACTGAGTCTGGGTGGTAACTCAACACTAGCCGCCTGGCGCTGAGGCATTCAAAAGGCAGGCCTATCATTGGCTGATGCCAGATCACATGGGCAGAGGTTGGAAATCACGTGAACAGCCGTGATGCAGCCGTTATAAGTACAACCCGTACACAGTGGACCCTCGGTTAACGAAAAAAATTCATTGCAGAAGCCTGCTCAAGTGCCATTACCGAACGAATTTACGTCCTTAAGAAATAATGTCATGTAGGTTAGTCTATTTCAGACCCCCAAAACTACACTTCCACAAGAACTTACAAAATTATACTTACATAATTGCACGATTTCCGGGGTATTCGTTAACCGAGGGTCCACTGTATTGTGAATGTTTGAAAAGCGCGCTGGGTAATGTTCTCTCAATGGTAAACAACGCTAGACTGGCGTCCTGCGCAGGCGTGGGGCAGGCGGACAGGTCTAGTACGTTACGCTACACGAGTAAATATATGCTACACGAGACAAATATTTTGCGAGAAAAGCTTATGTTACACGATTTTTACATTATATGGAGATTACGTTAGTCGGGGTTCCACTGTAGTCTTTAACCCTTAAACTGTCCACACGTAGATATACGTTCACGTGCGTACTGCTCCGAATGTAGATCTACATTTTATTTTTCATTCCTTTAAATTTAGTGCGATAGGCCTGAGTCGCCTAGACATGAGAGAATGGGTCTGTGCCCTCAGTGTGCGCAGTATTAAAAAAATCTGGGACCACTTAGTACCTTGTGGGAGCACCAGTTCAATTGAGTGCTAGCTAGAGCAAATAGTGTGGCAAACACCAGGTATTCACTGATGTCATGTCACATTAACACTCCCCTTATAAGAGGAAAGTAAAAATAGGTTAGATAAATACATGAGTGGCTGTGGGTGGGTGTGAGTTGGACCTGACTAGCTTGTGCTACTAGGTCTGATGTCATGCTCCTTCCTTCAGAGGATGTGACCTGACTAGGTGGGTCATTGGTCTAAGCTGGGGATGACATGGACTTGCCTTGCATGGGCCAGTAGGCCTGCTGCAGTGTTCCTTCTTTCTTATGTTCTTATGTATTCGGCAGGCTGGCTGGCTTTGGCTGTCTCTCTATCTGTCTATAACTCTGTCTATATCTCTATCTGTCTATATCTCTATCTGTCTATATCTCTATCTGTCTATATCTCTATCTGTCTATATCTCTATCTGTCTATATCTTTGTCTGTCTATATCTTTGTCTGTCTATATCTTTGTCTGTCTATATATCTATCTATATCTATATGTCCTACATCTCTCTCTTATGTACACATAAGTACAGTTATTATACATACCTGGAGAGAGTTCCAGGGGTCAACGCCCCTGCGGCCCGGTCTGTGACCAGGCCTCATGTTGGATCAGAGCCTGATCAACCAGGCTGTTACTGCTGGCCACACGCACATAGTGTAAATTACCTAGGATAACCCAAAAATTCCAGGCAAAGTGCTATACAATGCTTGTAGATATAAGACAATAAGCATGACTGGCAAGTAATACGCATCGTCACTTCTGCATCGTGTATAATACCTTTTGGCTTATGAGCCGCACTCTCAGACTGAGACAAGTAGATGAAAAGACACACACACAGGCAGACAGAAAGACAGATAAGCAGAGTTAGACAGACATAAGCAGAGCTAGACAAACAGACAGACATAAGCAGAGCTAGACAAACAGACAGACATAAGCAGAGCTAGACAAACAGACAGACATAAGCAGAGCTAGACAAACAGACAGACATAAGCAGAGCTAGACAAACAGACAGACATAAGCAGAGCTAGACAAACAGACAGACATAAGCAGAGCTAGACAAACAGACAGACATAAGCAGAGCTAGACAAACAGACAGACATAAGCAGAGCTAGACAAACAGACAGACATAAGCAGAGCTAGACAAACAGACAGACATAAGCAGAGCTAGACAAACAGACAGACATAAGCAGAGCTAGACAAACAGACAGACATAAGCAGAGCTAGACAAACAGACAGACATAAGCAGAGCTAGACAAACAGACAGACATAAGCAGAGCTAGACAAACAGACAGACATAAGCAGAGCTAGACAAACAGACAGACATAAGCAGAGCTAGACAAACAGACAGACATAAGCAGAGCTAGACAAACAGACAGACATAAGCAGAGCTAGACAAACAGACAGACATAAGCAGAGCTAGACAAACAGACAGACATAAGCAGAGCTAGACAAACAGACAGACATAAGCAGAGCTAGACAAACAGACAGACATAAGCAGAGCTAGACAAACAGACAGACAGACAGATACAGACAGACAGATACAGACAGACAGATAGACAGACAGATACAGACAGACAGATAGACAGACAGACAAATAGATAGACAGACAGACAGACAGGTAGATGGACATTGAAAAAGGGAGGGTTCCCTCCAGCACTGCTGACATTTTTCAAATGTCACTGGGCTGTCAAGAGTTATCTGACACTTGTCAACACACCATTCTTCAAGGAGTTTCATATACTCCAGGCACACAGACAGACAGAAAGACAGATAAGCAGAGCTAGACAGACACAGACATATAGACAGACACAGACAGATAGACAGACAGACAGATAGATAGACAGACAGACAGACAGATAGACATATAGACAGACAGACAGACAGATAGATAGATAGACAGACAGACAGATAGATACAGAGTGAAAAAGCAAGGGTTCCCTGAACACATTCATTCATCAATGTCACTGCCTTATCAGTAGTTATCTGGCAATTGTCATAACACCATTCTTCAAGGAGTTTCATATATACTCCAGGATGTCTAAAACATTGCTGGGACCTATAAATACTTCGTATATATTTATAGACAATAGTAAATGACCAAGGCAGGTGAAAATGTTCACCTGTTGGTGTGATTGTGACTATTTGAGTACTATTTCAGTACCTAATATTAGTGTTAGAACAAAGATTGGCTATGAAATCACAAGAACTATTGTAAATTGTAATTATCAGAACATAAAAATTATATAAATTAAAATAAAAACTAGAAAAAAAGTATATCGGCAATATTTCTGCAAGCGGCAGGACTTGATGTTGCCGTCAGGTGAGCATCCAGCACCAAATTGGCGGGCTTATATCTCGGTAAGTACTGGCCCTAAAATTTTTTTAGCCTATCCTGTTTATAAAAATGCACTCTTCATTTTTAATTTTTTTTTTTTTTTTTTTTTCAAAATATTCGGAGCAGTACGCAGGTGAACGTAGATCTACGTGTGGACAGTTTAAGGGTTAAGCAGTAGGATTAGTTTGCTCAAGATACATTGCATACTCGTGACTTTCTTTTGTGCATTCCAGTGTTTTATCACATGTCAACTACATTATTTTTGTTCCACATAAAGAAATAAAAAATTATATTTGTATTTCATCAGTCGTTGGTTATTGTACAGTTTGGACAAATTCTGCTGATACAGGTCGGCCATCACTAATCCGGCAATCAGTTATCTGGTTCCGTCAGTAATCCGGCACTAATTTTGGCTAGCATAATTTCAAATTTCATCATTATACTGACTCAAATCATTATGCTGACTCAAATCATTATGCTGACTCAAATTTCATCATTATACTGACTCAGAAATTGTGCAGATGGTTGTAAAACCACAGCAGCAAGCCAGTAGAGGAGAAAGCAAGATGAAAATGAGGAAGATGTAGCAGAAAGAGCCTCTATTAATAGGTTAATTAACCCTTTCAGGGTCCAGAGGCTAAATCTCAGAGTAACAGCCAGGGTCCAAGAATTTAACCCTTAAACGGTCCAAACGTATATATACATTAGTACTGCTACTGCCCCAAACGTATATTTACGTTTTATTTTTCCTGCCTCCAAATTTGGCACGATTGGCCTGAGATGCCTGGTCAGCATAGAATGGGTCTTAACACTCAGTGTGTGCCATATTAAAAAAATCTGGGACCACCAGTTAAATTGAGCGCCAGCTAGAGCAAACAGCGCGGCAAACACCAAGGATTCACTGATGTCGTGTCATATTAACACTCCCCTTTTAAGTGGAAAGTGATGTCGGCAGGCTGGCCAGCCAGCTGGCTGGCTGCCTGCCTGGCCACCTGGCTGGCCAGCAGCTGGTTGGCCACCTGGCTGGCCAGCAGCTGGCTGGTCAGCTGGGTACCTGATTGGCTGTCTATCTCTGTCTGTCTGTCTGTATCTATTTGTCTTTTTGTCTCTATCTGTCTCTATCTCACAGGAACACATACGTAAATACAATTATATATAGTGTAAATTACCTAGGATAACTAAAAAAATCAAGACAAAGTGATATAATGTGCTTGTGATCTGCGTAATACCAGTTGGTTTATGAGCTACTCTCTGAGACAAGCAGACAGAAAGGAGACAACACACAGGCAGACAGAAAGACAGACAGAAAGACAGACACACAGACGGACATATACAGACAGACAGACAGGTTTGTGTAACAAATAAAGGGAAGCAGTGTAAGCTCATCAAATGTCATCACTGTAATTACTGGACTGATTAGAAAAGAAGACTACCCTCACCCCTCATCAAATGTCACCAGTCATCATTTGTGGAGATCAGATGAGATAAGGCAGTGACACACATCTTACATAATGCTTCAAGGGAACTTTATTATTATTATTATTATGCACTATCATTATTATTATTATTATTTGAGTACAATTTCAGTACCTAATATTAGTGTCAGAACAAAGATTGGCTATGAAATCACAAGAACTACTACAAATTGTAATTATCAGAACATAAAAATTATATAAAATAATAAAAAAAAGAGAAAAAAAGGTATATCGACAACAATTCTGCAAGCGGCAGGACCCCTGTTGCTGTCAGGTGAGCATCCAGTGCCAACTTCTCCGCCTCATATCTCGGTAAGTACTGACCCTAATTTTTTTTTTATCCTATAACACTTAAAAAAATGTGCTCTTTATTTCTATAAATTTTTTTTTTTTTTTTTTCAAAATATTCAGGGCACTGGGCGAGCATTCGTATATATACGTTTGAACCGTTTAACCCTTTGACTGTCGGAGGCCCCTCTCTGAAACTGTCATTCTATGTCGGGAAATATTTGAAAAAAAAAAAAATTTCTTATCAAAATGTTAAGATTATTTTTCTGATTGTTAAACCCCCCCCCCCAAAAAAAAAAAAAAATCTGATCAGTACTTACCGAGATATAGAGACATAAAGTTGGCAAAAAATGAGCCGCATATGGCAACAGCAGCGAATGCCGCTCACCCAGTAAACTTTGGTTTACTTCCTTTCGTAGGTTTCTTGTTTTTTTCACTATTTTATTTTTTTACGTAACTTATGTGGCCTGTGAGACCAAAGTAAGGTGCAATGTATATTATATATACACTCGTATGCAACACAATAATCACACAAACATTAGTATCATTATATTGTTTACAAAACTTGTTTACACCAACCAACAATAAAAAAATTTTTATTACTATTGTTCTATAATATATATACACATATATAATGACTGGACACTTTCCATCAACTGCAATTAGCACTTCAAAGCTCCAAGCTATATGTACTCACCTATTTGCTCACCTATTTGTGGTTGCAGGGGTCGAGTCATAGCTCCTGGCCCCACCTCTTCACTGATTGC
>WNWK01050127.1:0-12960 GCA_009830355.1 Cherax destructor | reverse complement strand
CCTCAGTATAATGTTTATATTATGGTTCCCCAGTTTAAGGTCCTCAGCATAAGAATTTTCATGTTTCTCCCAAAGGTCCTCAGTATAATTTTTATATTCATGGTTCTCCTGCAGCTTGAAGGTCCCAGTATAATGTTTATATTCATGTCTCTCCTGCAGCTTGAAGGTCCTCAGCATAATGTTTATATTCAGGGTTTCTCCTGAGTTTGGGTTTTCAGTATAATGTTTATATTCATGGTTCCCCTGCTGCAGCTTGGGTCCTCAGCATAATGTTTATTTCATGTTTCTCCTGCAGCTTGAAGGTCCTCAGTATAATGTTTATATTCATGGTTCTCCTGCAGCTTGAAGGTCCTCAGTGTAATGTTTATATTCATGGTTCTCCTGCAGCTTGAAGGTCCTCAGTATAATGTTTATATTCATGTCTCTCCTGCAGCTTGAAGGTCCTCAGCATAATGTTTATATTCATGGTTCTCCTGCAGCTTGAAGGTCTTCAGTATAATGTTTATATTCATGGTTCTCTCTGCTGCAGCTTGAAGGTCCTCAGTATAATGTTATTATTCATGGTTCTCTCTGCTGCTACACACAATATCACTGCTACAAAACGGTCACTGCTACACACAATATCACTGCTACAAAAGGGTCACTGCTACACACAATATCACTGCTACAAAAGGGTCACTGCTACACACAATATCACTGCTACAAAAGGGTCACTGCTCAGTAACTTCGTCTCGGAACAAAACGCTAAAAAGTATTCATCTTTTTTTAATACAACTAAAACTGTATAACAAAATTGTGGTAACGTGTTTATGGATCATCAGAGAGAACAAAATTAGCGGATATTTTTATTAAAATTACGGTAACATGTATTTGTAGATAACTGGTTTATAGAAGCGACAAGTTGATGAACTAGACATTTGTGCAATACTTGAAAAAAATTGATATACTGATCACATCGACTCCAGGATGAGGGACTGATTACCTCAAACTCTTCCTGATCTTCAAGCATTCTTCTCTGTGTTGGACTGAGGAAGCTTAACACATAAGCACTATAATGTGATCCTTTATTGACAACGTTTCGCCCACGCAGTGGGCTTTATCGAGTCACAAACAGATCTACCTGGATAAAAGATACATGAGTATTTATAGGATTTAGTCAGGTGGAGAATGCTGGGTCAGGTGGAGAATGTTGGGTCAGGTGGAGAATGTTGGGTCAGGTGGAGAATGCTGGGTCAGGTGGAGAATGTTGGGTCAGGTGGAGAATGTTGGGTCAGGTGGAGAATGTTGGGTCAGGTGGAGAAAGTTGGGTCAGGTGGAGAATGTTGGGTCAGGTGGAGAATGCTGGGTCAGGTGGAGAATGTTGGGTCAGGTGGAGAATGTTGGGTCAGGTGGAGAATGCTGGGTCAGGTGGAGAATGTTGGGTCAGGTGGAGAATGCTGCATGTGACAGTCTTCAGAGCAGGGAGAAGGAGTCTAAAACCTTGGGTAGCTTTAAAAAGAGATTGGACAAGTATATGGGTAGACCTTCTTCAGTGTTCCATTCTTAAGTGCTTATGTGGGATAGCGATGAAGAAGTTTCTTGGCAATAGGTTCAGCTATGTTGTAGAAGACGTTGTTCTGGTTGAAGTTGTTGGAAATGCAGATAAGTGATGATTCCAAGATTCTTCGGTATTGTGTGTTGTCTTCTCTGGCGATGAGTCTTGCGTTTCTGTAGTTGATTAAATGGTTGTGTGAATTTCGGTGTTGAACACAGGCATTCCTTGAGTCGTCAGATCTGCCTGCGTACTGGTGTTCTGAAATGCGTGTTTGTAGGTCTCTGGATGTTTCGCCGACGTATAATTTACTGCAGTCATTACAAGGGATTGTGTCTACCCATATACTTATCCAATCTCTTTTTAAAGCAGCATTCTCCATATGACCCAACATTCTCCACCTGACCCAACATTCTCCACCTGACTAAATCCTATAAATACTCATGTATCTTTTATCCAGGTAGATCTGTCTGTGACTCGATAAAGCCCACTGCGTAAGCAAAACGTTGTCAATAAATGATCACATTATAATGCTTATGTGTTTTTTTTCCATTGTGTCGGTATTTTATACCATTTATTTCCACTGAGGAAGCCACTGGATGGGACACGTTTCAACAGTAAAGATACCCAAGTGTTGGACAAGTGTCTAATTCATCAAAATATATTTGAAAACTGTTCTACGATAAGGGGTGGCAATATTGTAACTCGCCCCGGGTGAAACCTCAAGATTTCCCCCATAACTCGCCCTGGGTGAAACCTCAAGATTTCCCCCATAACTCGTCCCGGGTGAAACCTCAAGATTTTCCCCCACAACGTCCTCTACTTACTGTGACCAGTGTGCCCAAAAAGCGTAAGTTGCACTAATTATTATTCACAGGTGTATATATATTGTTAATTTACTCTGCACTAGTGAGTGAAAGTTGGTTACAGCCTCCAGCCCCTCAAGAGAGGTTCCTTGACGCTGGTGAGGGCTCTTGATCTAGGGAATTGGATCTGTGCACCAGTTCCCTGAGTTGAGCCTGTTAGGGCTTTAAACTAGAAAAAGTTATAGGTATGGGTTATGGGGAAAAAACACTGAAGTCCCAGTGTAGTAATGTTATGAATTTTAGGGGAACTAGTAATAGGCAGAATAAGGTGGATATTGGAGAGTCAGTGGCACTAGGTGATAAGGGCAGCAATAGGTATAGTGGAAAAACAGAAATGAACAAGAATAGTAAAGAGAAGGGAGGTTTTCTGAACATTTTTTATACTAATAGTCGTTGTGCGAGAAATAAGATGGACGAATTGAGATTAGTTGCAAGTGCAAATAATATTGATATTTTTGCATTAACTGAGACATGGTTTAATATGAAAAATAGGGACATGACTGCCGAATGTCACATTCAGGGTTTTAAATTGTTCCAAGTAGACAGAAGTATCAGGAAGGGGGGTGGGGTGGCACTCTATGTCCGTGATCATTTAAATTGTTGCATAAAAACGGGTATAAAGTCTGAAATAAATCATACAGAGTCTGTCTGGATAGAATTTTCAGAGGGGTGTGAAAAATTGATTTTAGGCGTGAACTATCGTCCTCCAAACTTAGATAGGGAACAAGGGAGACTACTTTGGGAGGAAATTGTTAAGGCCACAAGACACGATAACGTAGTAATTCAAGGGGACTTTAACTTTAGTCAGATTGATTGGAATTTCTTGACAGGTAATTTAGAATCAAACGACTTTTTAGAAGTAGTTCAGGATTGTTTCTTGAAGCAGTTTGTGACAGAACCTACAAGGGGAAATAACCTACTTGACTTGGTTCTGGCAAACAAGGAATCCCTTGTTAATAATTTAGAAATTACAGACGAACTCGGCACGAGCGACCACAAGTTGAATGGATGTATGATAGTAGGGATAATTCAGTAACAGTCCCAGACTGTCGCTTAGCAGATTATAATGGGTTTAGAGAACACTTATCAACTGTGGACTGGGGTAACGAAGAGAGCTATCTATGTGACAGCTTTCTTAACACTATACAGGCAGCCCAAAGAAAATTTATCCCATATAAAGAAATTAGATCAAGTAGAAATGACCCAAAATGGATGAATAATAGGCTCAAATATCTTTTAGGGCAGAAGAAGGTAATTTATAGGCACATAAATAGAGCTGAGGGTCATCTTATAAATCAGTATACTGATATTAAGAGGGACGTTAAAAAGGGTATAAGAAAAGCTAAATGGGACTATGAAATTAAACTTGCTAGGGATTCAAAAACTAACCCAAAAGTTTTTTCCAGGTTTATAGAACAAAAGTTAGGGATAAGATAGGTCCCCTTAAAAATAACTCTGGGCATCTCACTGACAAGGATAATGATATGTGCTCTGTTTTTAATAATAATTTTCTCTCGGTTTTCACACAGGAAGACATTAATAATATCCCAGTAATTAATTTTTATAGTGGCCCTGAAGAAGATAAATTATGTAATGTCACAGTTACTAGTGAAATGGTTATGAAACAAGTAGACCGACTGAAACAAAATAAATCGCCGGGTCCTGATGAGCTTTTTGCAATTGTTCTTAAGGAATGCAAATTGGAACTCTGTGAACCAATATCTAACATTTTTAATTTATCTCTTCAAACAGGTGTAGTGTCTGATATGTGGAAGATGGCTAATGTAATTCCTATTTTTAAAGCAAGGGACAAGTCACTACCGTCAAATTACCGCCCAATAAGCCTAACCTCAATTGTAGGCAAATTACTAGAGTCAATTATAGCTGATATTATAAGAAGTCATCTAGATAACCATAATTTGATTAATGATACTCAGCATGGATTCACGAGGGGCCGTTCCTGCCTATCTAATTTATTAACCTTTTTTAGTAAAGCTTTTGAGGCTGTTGATCACGATAAAGAATTTGATATTGTTTATTTAGATTTTAGTAAGGCTTTTGATAGAGTACCACACCAGAGACTGTTAAAGAAAGTGGCAGCTCATGGCATTGGGGGAAAAGTGCTGTCATGGATCGAGTCATGGGTCACCAATAGGAAGCAGAGAGTGTGCATAAATGGGGTTAAATTCGAGTGGGGATCTGTAACAAGTGTTGTTCCACAGGGATCAGTCTTAGGCCCGTTGTTGTTTATAATATATATCAATGACCTTGATGAGGGAATTACTAGTGATATGAACAAATTCGCCGACGACACGAAGATAGGTAGGATAATTTATTCAAACGCAGATGTCAGGGAACTTCAGGAGGATTTAGACAAACTTAATTCCTGGTCAGAAAAGTGGCAGATGCAGTTCAATGTAGATAAATGCAAGGTTCTGAAGCTCGGGAGTGTCCATAACCCAAGCACTTATAAGTTAAATAACGTAGAACTTAGCCATACAAATTGCAAAAAGGACTTTGGGGTTATGGTAAGCAGCAACCTTAAACCAAGACAGCAATGCCTAAGCGTACGTAATAAGGCAAACAGATTACTGGGATTTATATCAAGAAGTGTAAGCAACAGAAGTCCAGAGGTTATATTACAGCTTTATACATCGTTAGTAAGGCCTCACCTAGATTATGCAGCTCAGTTCTGGTCTCCATATTGCAGAATGGATATTAATTCGTTAGAAAACATTCAGCGTAGAATGACTAAATTAATACATAGCATTAGAAATCTTCCGTATGAAGAAAGATTGAATACCCTAAAATTACATTCACTTGTAAGACGAAGAATGAGGGGAGACATGATCGAGGTATACAAGTGGAAAATGGGTATTAACAAAGGGGATATAAATAAGGTCTTGAGGATATCTCTCCAAGCGAGAACTCGCAATAATGGATTCAAATTACATAAGTTTAGATTTAGAAAGGATATAGGAAAGTATTGGTTTGGAAATAGGGTAGTTGATGAGTGGAACAGTCTGCCTAGTAGGGTTATTGAAGCAAGGACCTTGGGTAGTTTCAAATTTAGGTTGGATAAATTCATGAGTGAGAGGGGTTGGATTTGAGTGGGAATTGCACATGAGTAAATAGAATTATCAAAGCTTATTTCTTGGGTAGCCTTGAAGATTAGTTTGAACAAATATTCTGTTAGTGGGATGAAATGTGAAGGACCTGCCTAGTATGGGCCAACAGGCCTGCTGCAGTGTTCCTCCTTTCTTATGTTCTTATGTTCTTATCCCTCCACATGCGCTGTATAATCCTATGGGTTTAGTGCTCCCCCATGATTATAATAATAATACAGCCTCCAGCGATCTCTTTAAGTGGTAATGTTTGACAGGAGTGAACTGAGCGATCTCTAGTGTCAACAATGAAAGTAAAAGGTGTGGGGGGTTGTCACATGACACTGCCTTGTTTACTCTGCTCAATAATTTATTATTATCTCGACTGCTTATTGAAAGCAACAGTAGTAGTAGAGGTAATAGTAGGTGAAGTAGTAGTAGTTTAAGGAATACTAGTAGACTGGTATTAGGAGTAGTAGTATTAGTTAAAGCAGCATTAGGAGCAACAACAGCAGTAGTAATAGTTAAAACAGTAGCACCAGCATTAGTAGTCTAGTATGGATATTAAAAATAGGGCTAGTTGAAGTCTGGAGTTTACCTGGAGTTTACCTGGAGAGAATTCTAGGGGTCAACGCCCCTGCGGCCCGGTCTGTGACCAGGCCTCATGTTGGACCAGAGCCTGATCAACCAGGCTGTTACTGCTGGCCGCACGCAGTCCAACATACGAACCACAGCCTGGCTGGTCAGCTACCGACTTTAGGAGGTCTGTCCAGTGCCTGCTTGAAGACAGCCAGGGGTTTGTTGGTAATCCCCCTTATGTATGCTGGGAGGCAGTTGAACAATCTTGGGCCCCTGACACTTATTGTGTTGTCCCTCAACGTGCTAGTGGCATCCCTGCTTTTCATTGGGGGGATGTTACATCGCCTGCCGAGTCTTTTGCTTTCGTAGGGAGTGACTCTCGTCTGCAAGTTTGGTACTAATCCCTCGAGAATTTTCCACGTGTATATAACAGTGTATCTCTCCCGCCTGGGTTCTAGGGAGTACAGGTTTAGAAACTTCAAGCGTTCCCAGTAAATGAGGTGGTTTATCGCAGTTATGCGTGCCGTGAAGGTTTTCTGCACATTTTCAATGTCAGCAATTTCACCTGCCTTGAAAGGTGCAGTTAGTGTGCAGCAATATTCCAGCCTAGATAGAACAAGCGATTTGTAAAGTGTCAACATGGGCTTTGCATTCCTGGTTTTGAAGGTTCTCATTATTCATCCTGTCATTTTTCTAGCAGATGCGATTGCTACGGTGTTATGGTCCTTGAAGGTGAGATACTCTGACATGATCACTCCCAGGTCTTTGACATTAGTTTTTCGCTCTATTGTGTAGTTGGAATTAGTTTTGTACTCCGATGAGATTTTAATTTCCTAACGTTTTCCGTATCTGAGTAATTGAAATTTTTCATCATTGAACTTTATATTGGTTTATGTCTGCTTGGAGTCTTGCAGTGTCTTCAACGGTGGACACTGTCATACAGATTCGGGTATCATCTGCAAAGGAAGACACGGCACTGTGGCTTATATCCCTGTCTATGTCCGATATGAGGATGAGGAACAGGATGGGAGCGAGTACTGTGCCTTGTGGAACAGACCTTTTCACATTAGCTGCCTCAGACTTTACTCTGTTGACTACTATTATTTGTGTTCTACTTGTTAGGAAATTATAGATCCATCTACCAACTTTTCCTATTATTCCTTTATCACGCATTTTGTGTGCTATTACACCATTGTCACACTTGTCAAAGGCTTTTGCAAAGTCTGTGTATATAACATCTGCATTCTGTTTGTCTTCTAGAGCATCTAGAACCTGGTCGTAGTGGTCCAGTAGTTGGGACAGACAGGAGCGACCTGCTCTAAACCCATGCTGCCCTGGGTTGTGTAATTGATGGGTATCTAGATGAGTCGCGATCTTGCTTCTTAGAACCCTTTCAAAGATTTTTATGATATGGGACGTTAGCGCTATTGGTCTGTAGTTCTTTGCTATTGCTTTACTTCCCCCTTTGTGGAGTGGGGCTATGTCTGTTGTTTTTAGTAACTGCGGGACGACCCCGGTGTCCATGCTCCCTCTCCATAGGATGTTAAAAGCACGTGATAGGGGCTTCTTGCAGTTCTTGATGAACACGGAGTTCCATGAGTCAGGGCTTGGAGCGGAGTGCATGGGCATGTCATTTATTGCCTTTTCGAAGTCATTTGGCGTCAGGGTGATGTCAGATAGGCATGCGTCAGTCAAGTTCTGTGGCACTCTCATAAAAAAATCATTTAGGTCTTCGATTTTCAGTCTGGTTAGCGGCTCGCTAAAAACTGAGTCATACTGGGACTTTAGTAACTCACTCATTTCCTTGCTGTCATCTGTGTAGGACTCATCCCGTTTAAGTTGGCGCCCAATACTGGTTGGTGTTCTCGACTTTGACTTTGCATAAGAAAAGAAATACTTTGGGTTTCTTTCAATTTCGTTTATGGCTTTTAGTTCTTCCCGCGTTTCTTGATTCCTGTAAGATTCCTTTAGTTTTAATTTGATGTTTGCTATTTCTCTGACTAGTGTCTCCCTTCGTATTTCAGATTTATTGGCCTCTTGTAGCCACTCCGTTATTCTTTGCCTTCGCCTGTATAGGGAGCGCCTCTCTCTTTCTAGTTTGCATCTTTTCCTCCTTTTTCTTAAGGGAATTTGCCTTGAGCAAACCTCAAGTGCCACAGAGTTAATTTGTTCTAGACATAGGTTAGGATCCGTGATGCTTAGGCTATCTTCCCAGTTTATATCATTTAGGACTTGGTTTACTTGGTCCCATCTTATGTTTTTGTTATTGAAGTTGAATTTGGAGAAGGCTCCCTCGCGGCTGATCACATTTTGTTGATCGTGGGCTCCCAGCATGCATGTCTGGACCTCTATTATGTTGTGATCTGAGTATATTGTTTTTGATATGATGACATTTCGTATCAGATCATCATTGTTGGTGAAGATGAGGTCCAGCGTATTCTCCAATCTTGTAGGCTCTACTATTTGCTGGTTTAAGGTGAATTTGGTGCAGAGATTTAAAAGTTCATGCGTGTGCGAGTTTTCATCTGAGCTGCCTCCTGGTGTTATCTCTGCTACCACATTGTTTGCAATGCTCCTCCATTTTAGGTGCCTTATGTTGAAATCCCCCAGGAGCAAGATGTTGGGGGCAGGAGCTGGAAGATTTTCCAGACAGTGGTCAATTTTCAGAAGCTGTTCCTGGAATTGTTGGGACGTTGCATCCGAAGGCTTGTATACAACCACGATGACCAGGTTTTGATTCTCGATCTTTATTGCTAATATTTCAACTACATCATTTGAGGCATTTAGTAGTTCTGAACATATAAGGGACTCTGTGATATACAGGCCAACCCCCCCTTTTTGCCTGTTCACTCTGTCACATCTGTATAGGTTGTAGCCAGGAATCCATATTTCATTGTCCAAGTGATCCCTTATGTGGGTCTCTGTGAAAGCCGCAAACATAGCATTTGACTCTGTAAGGAGTCCACGGATGTAAGGTATTTTGTTGTTTGTTGCTGGCTTTAGACCCTGAATATTTGCAAAGATGAATGTTGTTGGATTGGTGGTATTGGTGGTATGGGAGGGAGGGTCTTTTTTTTCCTGGCACTAATATCTGTTGTATTGGAGTGGAGGCCATTGACTGTGATTCCACTCCAGAAGTGATTGCAGTTGGTGTACAATTTCTGTCATTTCCTGCCAGCTTTTTTTCTACCTGGCACTAAAAAACCTCTCTCTCCGATGTGGCTGTGGCTACCCAGGTTTTGCCATGGTCTGGATGTTCCGTGTCGCCTCGTACCCTTTAGGTGGTATGCCTAGCAATATAAGTTATAGCACTGTCTTTCCTGAATTGATGAGTGGCACATTTCAGGGTGGAAAAACTTATAGGACGGGAGGTTGCATTTTCCTGTTTTCATATGAGCACGGCATTTTATGGGGTGATCATAATTGCATGTCCCATCTGATTTCCCAGATTTTTCATGCCTGCAGATACCAAGAGCATAATATTCACATAGGCCTGGTTTCCGTTTGCCCTGGTTTTTTTTGTGACTGTGTTCCCTATTGTATTCCCTATTGGTGCTTGTGTTCCTGTCTCGTTTCTATCTTCAACTCTAGTGCTGACAATGGAGCCTTCATCAGTTTTTGGTAATTTATCTTCAGTATTTCGCAGTTTACTATCCGCCGGGGTATTGCTAGTTTGTAGCACTAGTTTTTGTGTGTCCTTGTCTACACCTGTTTCCCCATCGTTTACGTCACTAGAGCTCCTGTCCCTCTTCAGGTCACCATCATTTATTTCTCCATTCGTACAGTTTCTGACTACCATTGCAACATCTGTACCAGGGGCGGTAGCACCATCTGGCCCAGATTTTTTACTTTCCCAACTGTTATAGAATGCTGTCATGTTTTTTATGAAGTCCGATTTGATGTTGTCATCTTTTATAATCAATGTGATTTTATTCCACAATTCGGTCTCATTTGGACATACCCAAAAACACTTCCCTTGTTTGATATCTCGTGTAGTAGAGTCTTGAATGCCTACACAAGATGCGTGGCAGCATTTACCACAGAAGTTGCATGTAATCCATCCAGTGGAACGTTTGTTTGTTTGGTTGCATACTACACAGGGCTTCATGACTGATTTTGTTGGTTGTTTTACTGTATATTCTACTAATAGCTTCCCTGAAGTGGTGATCTGTCTATTTGTATTGTATCTATTTTATTTGCAAGTGTAAGTGTTTGGGGCAATCTTACCGCTTTAAGTTTTTGTTATTGTTTGTTTTTTGGTTAAGGCCCCCTAAAACTCCGTCCACGTATTGAATCCGGTCGAGGATACCAGTTTGAATCCGGTCAATGGTTCCCTTATTTCTTGGATCAGACGAGATCCAGTGTCACTTATTTAATGAATCCTGTAGGGATTTTTTTGGGTTTCGAGAGACAGACCACTTATAAGATCACTGGCACAGTTTTAAAGTTCTAGCACGCAAAGGAGACCGCGAAAAACACGAAAAAACACGGAGCAAGGAACACGGCAGGGCCCACTACTTGAATCCATCTCTCCCTCCCAGTATTAATATTATAGTAGTAATAATACTAGTGGTGGTAAACAAGAAGTGGTGGTGGAAGGGGGTTCGTCTCTCTGGATCAATAAGAGGTCATCATTGTTTTGTCTGTATTATTGCATATTAGAGGTCACTCTTGTGATACTTGGCCACGGTTGTGGTGGTGAGAGGTCACTCTTGTGATACTTGGCCAGGGTGGTGGTGGTGAGGGGTCACTCTTGTGATACTTGGCCACGGTGGTGGTGGTGAGAGGTCACTCTTGTGATACTTGGCCACGATGGTGGTGGTGAGAGGTCACTCTTGTGATACTTGGCCAGGGTGGTGGTGGTGAGAGAGTAGTGTCGCGGCAACGCTCGTGCTTTATCGAGAAGCTCTGTTACAGATGGTGTGTGTGTGTGAAGGATGTGGAAGGTCGAGGCATAACTTGGTGTGTGTGTGTGAAGGATGGGGAAGGGAGAATTAGTGGCAAGACCCGCACTCACTGGATCACCTGTAGTGTGACGAGGAGCCAACGTACCAGAGATCATATCACCCTCCAACAACGTACCAGAGATCAGATCACCCTCCAACAACGTACCAGAGATCAGATCACCCTCCAACAACGTACCAGAGATCAGATCACCCTCCTACAACGTACCAGAGATCAGATCACCCTCCAACAACGTACCAGAGATCAGATCATCCTCCAACAACGTACCAGAGATCAGATCACTCTCCAACAACGTACCAGAGATCAGATCACTCTCCAACAACGTATGATACAAACCTATTGTTTGAATTTTTAGCTGACATTCCTGAGTTGAAAACACCGTGAGTGCTCTAGTTAGTGACCAGCGACGTGTGCTCTAGTTAGTGACCAGCGACATGTGCTCTAGTTAGTGACCAGCGACGTGTGCTCTAGTTAGTGACCAGCGACATGTAGTGACTCGACTGCTGGTGTAAATATTATGACGCGGTCCTGCGGGTATTTTATTTGTTAAGAGAAATATGAAAATATTTCTTGACTGGTACTAGTCATAATATAACTCGCTGGGTGGAGCTTTTGGTCATATGATCGAGACCTTACGCCAGCTCTCTAATCCATACTAAAAAATTATAGACGGGATCAACATTTGTGTGAAGCTGGTGGTTGGTATACAGGAAATCCTTTGTATTAATGACCAGTGTTCTCAGTTGTTTAGTGCTTGTAAAAAATGCAACCAGACAAGGAAAAGTTTGAGGGCAGAAGGCAAGTATCTCGCCATCTGGTAAATTAGACCCATATGCAACACTTGGGTATCTTTATTGAGGAAACGTTTCGCCACACAGTGGCTTCATCAGTCCATACAAAGGAGAATCGTGAAGAACAGGAGGAGTTTGAGGTGGTCAGTCCCTCAACCTTGAGTCGATGTTGTCAGTCCATCAATCTTGAATAGAATACAGCATGTCTGCGAAGAGATTGCTTATATACTGTAGGCAGGAGAGGTGCAGCAGTCGTAGGAGGTGTCACATTTGACCAATGTGGAAGTAGGTCGTGCCCAAGGGTTAGGCAAGCGAAGAATTCCCTGCATTAAGATACCAAGATGTTGCTGTGTCAGACAGGATGTAGATGAATGGTTCAGAGAACCGACATTGGTCAAATGTGACACCTCCTACGACTGCTGCACCTCTCCTGTTTACAGTATATAAGCTCGTCGGTTCTCTGAACCATTCATCTACATCCTCTCGCCATCTGCTGGGCCACAGTTATAGCATTTGTGTGAGGACCTACACAATGAACAACCAATAATGATCCATGATATCAGTAATATTTACTCATCTCGTTCACTAACCCCTGATAGTCCAGACTCTTGAGTCAACTTACTGTCGTGGCGACGTTTGAGCGGCCTCGGTGCCCGTCTAAAATCCCAGCAACTCATTTTAGCCCTAAATAACGGGGCATTTCCCTATACGTCAACATTTTCTGTGGCTTAGTCATTGCACCAGACAAGCCTGGCCCATGGCCGGGCTGCAAGAGTAGGAAAACTCTCGAAAGCCTTCAAAGGAAGTGACTTGGCATAAATTATTGATATGATTTAAACTGATAATAAATGAACTTAATTTAATGAGTCACAGCAACAGCAAATTGTTAATGATTGTAGCAAATTGTTTTTGGATAGCTGAAAAATTGGTAATGAAAGCAGTGAGTTACCGAAGGGTTTGTTGCTTTGTAATTCATGCAGCATTTGTTTTTATTGCTCAGTTTGTTCTAGAGTCAGTACTCTTCTTTATGCTGACAAATGTATGGTGCCAGGTTGAATTAGGAAATAGTTCTAGGACCACTACTATTCCTGATGTATGTGAATGACCTGTCAGATGGAAGCAAA
>WNWK01050126.1:0-12960 GCA_009830355.1 Cherax destructor | reverse complement strand
TTTTAAAAACTTCAGACTTGTTGGCAGGCCCCCAAAAGATCTGGGTGTGACTAAAACCAAAAGTTACCCGCAGTAAAGTCAGGGCATTAATTAAAGATATGTTGTTTCCTGATAATCAGAGTTCTGATTCAGAATCAAGTCAGAGGCTTAGTGTCACAATTAGAAAGTATGTCGCTAATTGATGACGTAAAAAGGAGAGCAACTCAGGCGGAGGTTTCTAAAACCAAAATTTACTGCTCATTTTTTCCCCACCCCCTCCTGTCTGCCTCGGACATTATTTCGGGATGGCGGGAAGTATGACGCAGCCTCATACTGTCCTGTTTATGCTACACCTGTCTTTTCTTATACTAGACCAGATCTAGGCTCTTTTGGGCATGGCTGGAGGGGGCCCCCGACCGGGGTCCATCCAGATAAACCTGTTCTTTTACCTACTCCCCCTTGTCCTTTGATCCAATGGTCCCTAAGTTTCTGGAGACAGACTTGGACACGTATTTTGATGTGTTCGAGAATCAAGCACGTGCCATGAATTTTCCACGTAAGCATTGGGCTTTGACTGGCAGAGCACAAACATGTACTGCTGCTTTGTCATTTGCCAAATACATTGACTATGCCACAGTCAAAGAAACCATTCTTGAGACATATAATTTGTTACCTGTAAGTTACCAACGTGCATTTCGTACGTTACAACGACGACAGGGTCAAACTTGTGTGGAGTTTGCCCGTGAGAAAAAGCTTGCATTTGAGAGGTGGTGTCGAGCCTCCCAGTGTAAGACTTATGACACTCTCGTTCAGCTGAAACTTCACGAGGAGTTCAACAACTGTATGTCTGCTGATGTACAGGAATATCTGATTGACCACTCTGCCACAGATATTCTAGAGACTGCAGCGTTAGCTGACAACTATGAAATTTCTCACACAATTGTACGTGCTAAAACTGAGAGAAAAAAGGTAACTAAAAAATGTCCTAGGAATTGGCAAACCAAATCTGCTGATCAGTGCCGGCCTAAAACTGCTACTGTTACTTCTCGTACCTTCACCAGGAAACCTGACATTCCTGAATCTGTCTCTGTAGCTAGACAGAAGTCTAATACTGAGAAGCAGATTGTCAAATGTAACTACTGTCTTAGGAAAGGTCATACTCGAGAATATTGCTTTAAGTTAGAAAGAGATATGAGACAAGATCGTGCGGCTGGCGCCCCCACTCAAGTCGTATCTTCGGTGCAACAAGGGCACCTACAACCTAGTACTTCTGACTCCCCAGTTTTCGAGGTTATGTGGGGGGGCGGGTTACTCGCTGGAGGACATAGAGGTTTTGAGGGCCAGTTGAAGGATATACAGAATGAGAGATTCCAGGCTATCAGAGTGAGGGCAGGTATTGAGGATGTGCTACGGGGGGACAAACCGTCTTTGACTATCTTGCGTGGTTTTCGAAAGAGGAGGCAGGGTATGACGATGACGTCATTGAAGGTACACGAGGACTTGGGTGGGTATATGGAGGGACAGGTACTGAGGTCGACAGAGGGTATGAGCGGGTTTGTGGATGTTTGGTTTCGGCGGTATCTAGACCGTAGGTTGGAGGAGGTGGAGGCGAAAGAGGAAGTTTTGGAGGGTATACAGGTAGGGATTAGTGAGGAGGAGAGGAAAGGGATGGAGGGTAGTATAACTGAGGAGGAAGTGTGGTTGCAGTGAAGGGGATGCAGATGGGTAAGCGCCGGGAGTCGATGGCTTACCTAGTGATTTTTGTTCAACATTGGGGAGTGTTGAAGGAATGTTTGAGAAAGTTTTCAATCGTTTGAAGGAAGTACGGTATATGGGGAGGATCAGCGCACTGGAGTTGTGGTTTTAGTGCCTAAGGGAAAGTGGTGGAAACGATTAGGAATTACAGAGCTATAACACTTTTATGTGCAGATTACAAAATCTTTGCAAGGATTTTGGGTAATAGGAGTTAAAAAGGTTTTGGATTCTATCATAGAACGTGGTCAGTATGGGATACTGGGGAGGTGTATGGGAATGGGCATGAGTAGGATAAGGTCATTCATCGAGGGTCGAGAGGGGTGGGGTTTTAGGGCTTGATTGGGAAACGGCTTATGACAGTGTGGATAGGAATATGTTATTTGACATTCTTCGTAAGCAGGGTTTTGGGAATGAAGTAGTGGGTTGGGTGCAAACGTTGTATAAGGGGGCTTTGGTGCGGGTTCAATTGAATGGAAGGGTGGGAAACGTGGTGGACATGAAAGCGGGGTTTGCGACAGGGTGCCCTTTGTCGCAAATTCTGTTTGCATGCTTACAGGATCCTTTTATAGGTTAGTATCGAAGGGGTAGGGAGGAGGGTCAGGTACCTGGTTGTGCATCTGGAATAGTGGGTTATGTTGATGACACAACAATTCTCGTAGGTGGGTGGGAGGGTTAGATGCTATAGGGAGAATTATAAGTGTTTTTGGGGCAGCTACAGGGATGCGGATTAACAGGGTGAAATCTAAATTGTTAGAGGTGGGGACGTGGGTGGGCGGGGACTTGGGGAATAGGTATGGTTGGCATGTTGTTGAGTGCTTGAAAATTTGTGGGATAATTTATTGTAATGATGCGAGTAGGGCGAGGGTTGAAAATTCTTCTAAGGTGGTAATGGCGACAATCGGCGAATGAGTGGATGGAGACCGGGAGAGTGCTTGACGTTAATGCAGAGGTTATGGTAGTGAATGTTTTACTGTATAGTAAATTGTGGCATGTGGCAAGGGTATACCCACTCGTGGGGAGAGATGTTGAATTATTACAGCGGAGAGTGTTGCGGTATATATGGGGTTTTGGTAGACATTGGCTTAATAAGGAGGTTGTCATGACGCCGGTTAGTAAGGGAGGTTTGGGGTTGATACCCTTACATAGGAGGCTTATAGGGATATATGTAAAGCAGAGATATGTGGAGGAGGGAGGGGTGGGGGGTAAGCGGGTGGGAGTGGTCATGCGTGAGGTACGGAGGTGGTGGAGTGGACGTGACCTGAGTTTATGTGAGGCAATGTTGAGGGTTTTACTAGTTGTCAGAGCCAAGGGGTTTTCGGGTGGGGGCTTTGGACAAGCTTGGGGGGGGGGGGTATAGTGCAAGGGGTAGCAGAGTACCCAAAGTATAATTGGCGGGCGACTTGGGTAGGTTTCCGGAAGTTGAGGCTGAGGGCGAGGGTTAGGGAGACGGCTTTTCGATTCCTACATGGAATCTTGGCTTCTAAAGCACAATTGTTTTTAATGGGTTTAGCGAGTGAGGTACTTGTTTGAGATGTGGGCTTTTGGATACGTCGTACCATGCGGTGTTTTTGTGAAGATTTAGGCGGGGTACGGGAATGGTTTGGACGAGGTCATGAGGAGTGTAGGTGGGTGTGGGTTTTGATGTTAGGGGCTTTAAGCCTGGATATTGGTGGGTTTGAGGAAAATGTACGTAGAAGTTTAATGTACCTGGTGGTTGATTTCATATATGTGTCGTGGGGTATGCGCGAGGTAGTGGGTGGGAGGCGGGTTCGTGCCTTGGCGGCACATTTTTACAGGACGAAATGTAGGAATCAGGGTTTGTATGGGAGAACTTGGGTTGAAGCTTTCTCAGAGGGTTATAGAACGATGACGGTGGTGTCCCTTTTAGGTTTTGGGGATGACGTAGGAACCATTCGAGGGGACTGGTCGAGTGGGGGAGGGGGAGGTTGGGTATATCCGGAAGGGGTTGACTAGGGTATAGTATGGTTGATTGATGTGTGGTTGGTATACAGGGTTGAAGCTAGGATGGGTTGGGACAGGGTGGTATCGTGGGTGTCCGAATTTTGGACGTTTCGGGGGTTTTATGGGGTTGTAGGTAAATGTTCAGGTGTGTGTTGACTCAGACTTGGAGTGATGTTGGTTGGGGGGTCATAGGGGTCATGGACGCATGGGGTTTTCCTCTAGGATGTAGTAGTGTAATCTAAAGTTAAAGTAGTAGGGTTTGTCGGTGGTGATGTGCTGGCGTTTTGCATTTATGTGGCAGGTTGGAGGTTAGGAGGTATTAGGTGTTAGACAACCGACAGTGTGCAGGTGTGCTTGGGTGAAGTTGTCCCAGGTATCTGTGGCAATTCATGTAGGATAAAGTTGATGTTTTGCTATGTTTGTCTTAAGTTTAACGTTTTTAGTATTGTATTCTGTATGTGTTCCCTATCTTTTGTTTGAATTATACATTAGGAGCAGCTTCTGCATATTTTTGGGTTTTTCTAGTGTTTGTATATGTATGCAACACAAATGTGTTTTGTGTGGTCTTATTATCCGGTGTGGGAATGTGACGTTGTGTTGAGACAGTGTTGTCTACGGTAGTGATGGCTTGATGTTAATGTATTTCTTATTTAAGATGATGTTGTGGTGTGACCCTTGTTTCGGGGTCAGTTGTTTTGTGTGTTATTGTGTAACACCTGTTTTATAGGCAGAAAGTTTAAGGTTTTATTTTATTTCATGCCTATGTACTGCGTTTTTGTGGTAGGGAAGAAGTAAAATATGTAACCAGCGGTTAAAATTTTGTGGTGTTTTTGAGACAATGTATGTTCAGTTTCATTGACAGTGTGTTATGTTATTGTATAGAAAAACTTAGCTAGGATTGGGTAGTAGGATGGACATTTTTTGTTTGTGCTTTTGGCACGGGTTCTTATTATAGGATATATAGACTGATGTGTTTATTCCTGTTCTGTTTGCTTGTTTTTGTTTATATGAGCCTGATTTATTTTTGGGCAATTATTGGATTGTTATGTATATATGTGTTTTTAAATAAAATATAAAAAAAAAAAAAAAAAAAAAGTTTTCGAGAATGTTCCTCAGAATAGATGACTAACATCAGACAGAGTATCTGATGAGAAGATTCAGTCAGCTATGAGTCCGTACTTATCGAGAGGCAAAGTAGGACTTGACGAATCTAAGCTCACTGAGATAATTACTTTCCGAGACACAGGTAGTTATCTTACGCTGTTAAGAGAAGATGTATTGCCTTTAACTAATGATACCTATACCCAGATAGATGTATTGTTTGAAGCCTTTGGAGGTGCTGTTACTAAAGTTCCTCTTCACAAAGTGTACCTTGAAACAAGCTATTATTCTGGTTATATGTCAGTTGGTATTTCCAGTGGTGAATTTCCTATCAGGTCAGTGGACTTGTTGATAGGAAACGATATCCTTCAGGCTGGTATTTGTAAGGAGCCACTTGTGATTGATAATTCCACTGAGGATATTTATGCAATTGAAGCATGTAGGTAGAAGGCTATCTTGACGATTTAGTGGTGTACAGTGACGAATGGGAACAACACTTGACACGTCTCAGAGCTTTGTTTGAGAAACTGACACATTACAATTTCACTGTTAACCTGGCTAAGTGTAGTTTTGGTCAAGCCAAGATTACCTATCTAGGGTTTTGTATAGGCCAAGGTGAAGTTGCTCCTATTGATGCTAAAGTTCGTGCTATTGCTGCATTTCCAGTGCCACAGGATAGGAAGGGTGTGCAAAGATTCCTGGGTATGGCAGGTTATTATCGCAGGTTCTGTCCTAACTTTGCTCAAGTCGCTGCTCCTCTCACTGAGCTCACTAGTAGCAAAGTCCAGTTCATCTGGACTCAAGATTGTTCAGACTCATTTACAAGGTTGAAGCGCTTGCTTTCCTCTGCTCCTGTTTTGCAGAATCCTAACTTCACCCTACCCTTCTTTTTGCATATAGATGCGAGTGGTTATGCAGTGGGCGCGGTATTAATCCAAAAATCCACATCCACTGACATATTGCATCCTATCTGCTACTATTCTTCTAAACTCAAACGACATCAGAAAAACTATGCCACTATTGAAAAAGAGGCACTAGATCTCGTGGTGTCGTTAGAACATTTTGATGTATATTTGGGTACTTCTCCTTTTAAGATAAATGTATTTTCTGACCACAATCCTCTCACCTATATTAACACCATGAAGAGTAAAAATGCTAGGATAATGAGGTGGGCTCTCAGAATCCAGCCTTACTCCATAAGTATTAAACATATTAGTGGTCGATGTAATGTAATTGCCGACGCTCTGTCACGTCCTTAATTATCATTACAGCATTTAAATTAACGTAAAATTTTGTGCCCAATATACTATTTTGTTACTTGCTACTTTGAATAATTAAGTAACGTAAACTCAATATTGCCCATGTAAATTTATGTATTTATGTCTAATTATAATTTCTTTCCATGTATCTACAGTAGTGTGATTTGTATGTTGGTGTGTTGTGAAGGAGATACTGAGAGAAGCTGAGTGTGAGTGTAGTGTTTGGTGGGCGATGTTTGTTGCCAAACAGACTGCTCCACACTGACCCCTCCCCCCACTTCTCTACACACCTTATTCTCTCAATCTTCCTCATGCGGATTGGTATGGGTGGTGGGGAGGTGAGTGGTTATGAGGCTTGGCCTCTGTATAATTGGGATTTCATTTGGAAGTGGTTTGGGAAATTAAGGGTACACCCAAAGGTAAGGGATACGAGTTATCGCTTTTATCAGGGCATTTTGGCATCCAGGGAACAGTTACATGTGATGGGGTTGGTTGGGGATGGGATATGTGCCACATGTGGTGGCTTGGAAACAGCATATCATGTAGTGTACTTTTGCGAGGGTTTGTGTTCAATGAGGGATTGGTTGGGGAAGGTATTGATGTTAGTAGGAGGAGGGAGAATGTCTCCTTAAGGGCCTTGTGTTTAGATTTGGGTGGTGTGGAGTCAGTTATACGCAGGGGATTTCGACATGATTTTAGATTTCATTTTCATTTCATGGGCAGTTAGGGATTTGCGTGGGTACTGTCGGTCAGCGCTTGGGAGCAGGTATGTATAGGACCAAGTGTAGGAATAGGGAGGTGTATGGTAGGGATTGGGAGAGGTCCTTTGTGAAGGAATATAGGGACATGTCAATAGGAGTTTAAGGGAGTTGTAAGGGTAGGGAGGGGTAGATCTTAGACGGTGATGTGGAGGGGGTTTAGGCTAAGGGGGTGGGGGTGTTTTAGGTGAAGATTTCTATGTTATATGATCAGGGGTTGGGTGTTAGATTGAGTATGGTCAGGTGGGAAGGTAAAGTGTGTGGTTTTCCTTCTGGCTGGGTGGTAGCCTGGGGATGGATCTGAGTTTAATAGGAGGTAGGATTGATCAGTCCAAACAACAAAAATATATATTTTTACTTTATTTTATTAGTGCATTTAGAATGATGGTGGCGAGCAGATATGGGGCTCATGAGGCCTATGACGATCGGGTATGTCACCTGAGATGCACAATACATAGGGTTTATGTGTTGTACCTATGGACGATTTGCTTGAATGATCAAAATATGTTGTACAAAGGTTACAGGCCAAGCTGGAAGTATCTGTATTTTTTTTTATTTGACTTTCATATATAATGTTATATATATGGTTAGGGTTATGTTTTCAGGTCTTTGTGGGGCCTGGTTTTATAAGCACTGATGAAGCATGTATGGTTTCCCAAAAAACACTTATTTGTATGGTGTTTAGTAATCATGATGTTGTGTATGTGGGGATATTATGTATTGTGTACTGTAGGGAAATACTGGAGGGGTGTATGGGGGGATTTTCAGAACAAGATGTATTCTGTTTCAATATTAGTTTTGTGGTAATTAATGCCACAGACATTTATGGTATTTTAGGATAATGTAATGATGATTTGGGATTGGTTAGGGTTTTGGGGATTTGGAAAGTAGGATATAATTTTGTGTTTTTGTGATATTCTGGCTTCATTAAGTCAAAGATGGGTATCACCTATGTAATTAGCAGTATGGCGTGCAGGTTGTGTAAGGAAAATATTGTATAGTGTCATGAGGCGGACTGGGGTTAAGGTATTGATAATGGTATTGTAATATATGTCTGTAAGATTGTGATATATGTATTGAATATAGTTTATGTATCTGTAATGGTTAAAATAAAAAAAAAAAAAAAAAAAAAAAACTTCCTCATGCAGTCCAGTTATTGCTGCTTCACATTCCACTACCACTGTATTAGAGTGGAATGTCATCTCCTATCACACAAGACTGCTGTTGTGTAGTCGTCACTACTATGACCACCACTGTTCGAGCCTCAGATGTCTATGCTGTCACCTCTACATCAGTGTATGGACATTACCGTGATTATGCTGATATACGAAGTTGTATACTACCCTAGTACGAGGGGCATATCGGAGTGAAATGACACTGTAGAAAAGTTTAAGAGTTAACTGAAGGACTCTGAGATGTTGATACTTTAAGAAATATTTGACACATGAGACATTACTACTTCTCCTAGTGCGACCGTTTGTCGTGATGGGGGGGGGTATTGCGCCCCCTGAACTGGGCCTCAATGTATATAATGTATATTACCATTTTCTATAATTTTATATTGCTGATATTCTCGATAATAGCTAAATCGTTAATATTTTGCTTTATATTATTATTAGACTATTATTTAACTTAGCTATATATATTAGGTAGGATGTAATAATGTTGTGCTTGAGAGTGTGTAGTAACTGCCTTGGTGTTGGCAAACTACTGTTATGCTGCCGGCGTCTAGTTGCTGGGAGGAGTCAGTCTCTGAACACACCTGAGCTGGGTGGTTGTTCCTCTTTCCTCTCTCTCTCTTGCCTGCTGCCCTCGTCGAGTCAACACCTCACTCTATTTCTACTTGTTTTCTCGACATTAGACTCTGTTGGGTAGAGTATGCATTCGTGGGTGAGGCGAATCATACTTCTCAGAACTCTGTGTAACTCTGTTCACAGAGAATAGACTAGACAGTGATTTTTCGACGTTGTTCTGGGTTGTGTGTCACCTTGACACTCTGATAATACTCAGGTCTCAAGCTATAGCTCTGGACATACTTCGATAAAGCATCTGTGCACCGCAACAGTTTGGGATTGTTTATGCTGAACCTAGTTTCAGTAGTAAGGGAGTTATATGACTGTTTTGGAGGATCTACTGATGGTCCCCAGTTAGGGTCGATTTTCTATCTCCTTGTTCCTGACGCTGTGTTGCTGTTGCCTGTTATAGTGCTGTTCTGCGAATTGGTCATTTTACTGGACAATCAAGCTGTTCTGATTGTCAGTTTGTTAGAGCAGCTAGCTTACGAGTTGTTCTGTCGTCCACTGGTTGAGTCGAGGCTTAGAGTTACCGGGAGCACACTCATACACACATTTATTCTTATTTGTATATATTATTGTAATTACTGACATTGTACCTGATGGTACTTCTGAGTCATTTATATATATGTGCCCTCAGCACAGACTTATTGTATATGAGAGCAGTGTAGGAGCTACCCTCCTAATTACCCTCCTAATTGATATCTTAATTAATATCTATATATTTGATTTACTTTGCTACCCTAGATTTTCTCACTTTGATAATAAACCTTTTAAATATATCTGTTTGGTTAGTACCCTATCAGTTGCAATCCCCTTAATCTATATAATATGTCAGATAACTGAACCAGGATACTGACTTTGTTGCAAAAGCCCAGTAACAGGCTGGATGCTAGAAGGGCTTTCCTTTCTAGTGTTCACTGGAGATATCTATTATTAATAGATATCGTGTCATTTGTAACAATTTTGTAACGTACCGAAATGCACGTTGGTAACTTACAGGTAACAAATTATATGTCTCAAGAATGGTTTCTTTGACTGTGTCATAGTCAATGTATTTGGCAAAAGGCAAAGCAGCAGTACATGTTTGAGCTCTGCCAGTCAAAGCTGTATGCAACAATGTAGCCCAATGCTTACGTGGCCAATTCATGGCACGTGCTTGATTCTCGAACACATCAAAATACATATCTAGGTCTGTCTCAAAAACTTAGGGACCATTGATGCAGCTTTCTGCACGTTAAATGTATCCTCTATAGTTTTACTAGGCTGATCAGATCTAATACTCTGTTGTCTCTGGAAACGAACAGTTTCTCTATGGAACTCTTCCTCGTTCAATTTCCTCTGTGCCTCAATTTGTGCAGCTTCCAACAATATTAGGCGTTCCATCCTGTTGAATTGGTCCTGAGATATCGGATCAAAGGACAAGGGGGGAGTAGGTAAACGAACAGGTTTATCTGGATGGATCCTAGGTCGGGCATCTAGTCCAGCTATGCCAATAGAGCCTAGATCTGGTCTAGTATAAGAAGAGACAGGTGTAGCATAAACAGTACTAGTATGAGGCTGCGTCATACTTCCAGCTACACTCTGTACTAATGTCTGAGGCAGACAGTAGGGAGAGAGAGAAAACTGAGCAGTAACACTAGGCTCAGAAACCTCTGCCTGAGTTGCTCTCACTTCTACGTCATCAATTAGAGACATCCTTCCTAATTGTGACACTAAGCTCTCTGACTCTGATTCTGAATCAGAACTCTCTGTATTATCCGGAAAACACATATCTTTAATTAATGCTCTGACTGTTACTGCGGTGTAACTACAGTTGTAGGTCACACCCAGATACTTGGCTACCAGCCAACAAGTCTGAAGTTTTAAAGTACGTAACTTAGACAAAGTCAGAGTATCAATTAACTTTTTCACCTTATCATACATCACAAAAATAAGTACAATATGAGAGAGTGATTATGGGAAACTAGAATCCTAATGTAAGAATTTACTTTACAATTTATACAAGAGTTGGTTGTCTTAGAGCCAGAGCTCATTAACAGTATTTCCATCTCCTTGGATCAAGAGACTCGGGCAGGTACATACATCCTCTATGATGATGTACAAGACCAAACTCCTAGTCTTCAGATTAGGAAATTACTCAAAGTTGGTGGGCGATGTTTGTTGCTGAGCAGACTGCTCCGCGGTGACCCCCCTCCCCACTTCTCTACACACCTTATTCTCTCAAGCTTCCCATGCTGTCCAGTTCTTGCTGCTTCACATTCCACTACCACTGTATTAGAGTGGAATGTCATCTCTTATCGCACAAGACTGCTGTTGTATAGTCGTCACTACTATGACCACCACTGTTCGAGCCTCAGATGTCTCTATGCTGTCACCTCTAAATCAGTGTATGGACATAACCGTGATTATGCTGATTTAAGAAGTTGTATACTACCCTAGTACGACGGGTATATCCTAGTGAAATGACACTGTAGAAAAGTTTAAGAGTTAACTGATGGACTCGGAGATCTTGATACTTTGTGACATGAAAAAAACATGAGACATTATTACCTCTCCTAGTGCGACCGTTTGTCGTGATGGGGGGGTATTGCGCCCCTTGAACTGGGCCTCAATGTATATAATGTATATTTTCATTTTCTATAATTTTAAATTGCGAATATTCTCGATAAAAGCTAAATCGTTAATATTTTGCTTTATAATTTTATTAGGCTATTATTTAACTTAGCTATATATATTAGGTAGGATGTAATATTGTTGTGCTCGAGAGAGTGTAGTAACTGCCTTGGTGTTGGCAAACTACTGTTATGCTGCCGGCGTCTAGTTGCTGGGAGGAGTCAGTCTCTGAACACACCTCTGAGCTGGGTGGTTGTTCCTCTTTCCTCTCTCTCTCTGGCCTGCTGCCCTCGTCGAGTCAACACCTGATGTGAAGATTCTAACTCATGACGATTTAGTGGTGTACAGTGACGAATGGGGGCCTGTCCGGGAGGTTATTGATCCAAGGTGTTGGAGGAATTGTCCAGTTTGCCATACTAGTAACTCTATGGTCAAACACTTTGAGTAATTTCTTAATCTGAAGACTAGGAGTTTGATCTTGTACAACATCATAGGAGATGTATGTAACTGCCCGAGTCTCTTGATCCAAGGAGATGGAAATACTGTTAATGAGCTCTGGCTCTAAGACAACCAACACTGGTATAAATTGTAAAGTAAATTCTTACATTAGGATTCTAGCTTCCCATAATCACTCTCATATTGTACTTATTTTCGTGATGTATGATAAGGTGAAAAAGTTAATTGATACTCTGACTTTGTCTAAGTTACGTACTTTAAAGCTTCAGACTTGTTGGCTGGTAGCCAAGTATCTGGGTGTGACGTACAACCGTAGTTACACCGCAGTAACAGTCAGAGCATTAATTAAAGATCTGTTTCCTGATAATACAGAGAGTTCTGATTCAGGATCAGAGTCAGAGAGCTTAGTGTCACAATTAGGAAGTATGTCGCTAATTGATGACGTAGAAGTGAGAGCAACTCAGGCAGAGGTTTCTGAGCCTAGTGTTACTGCTCAGTTTTCTCTCACTCCCTTCTGTCTGCCTCAGCCATTAGTACAGAGTGTGGTGTCGAGCCTCCCAGTGTGATTCGTATGACACTCTCGTTCAGCTGATACTTCACGAGGAATTCAACAACTGTATGTCTGCTGATGTACAAGAATATCTGATCGACCTCACTGCCACAGATATTCTAGAGACTGCAGCATTAGCTGACAACTATGAAATTTCTCGCACAATTGTACGTACTAAAACTGAGAGAAAAAAGGTAACTAAAAAATGTCCTAGGAATAGGCAAACCCAATCAGCTGATCAGTGCCGGCCTAAAACTGCTACTGTTACTTCTCGTACCTTCACCAGGAAACCTGACATTCCTGAATATGTCTCTGTAGCTAGACAGAAGTCTAATACTGAGAAAAAGAATGTCAAATGTAACTACTGTCTTAGGAAAGGTCATACTCGAGAATATTGCTTTAAGTTAGAAAGAGATATGAGACAAGATCGTGCGGCTGGTGCCCCCACTAAAGTCGTATCTTCTTCGGTGCAACAAGGGCACCTACAACCTAGTACTTCTGACTCCCCAGTTTTCGAGAATGTTCCTCAGAATAGATGACTAACATCAGACAGAGTATCTGATGAGAAGATTCAGTCAGCTATGAGTCCTTACTTATCGAGAGGTAAAGTAGGACTTGACGAATCTAAGCTAACTGAGATAATTAGTTTCCGAGACACAGGCAGTTATCTTACCTTGTTAAGAGAAGATGTATTGCCTTTAACTAACGATACCTATACCCAGATAGATGTA
>WNWK01050125.1:0-12961 GCA_009830355.1 Cherax destructor | reverse complement strand
AGGGGGCTCAAAAAATATTACACCAATAGTCGAGTGCTGGGGAATAAGATGGACGGTTGAGATTAGTTGAAAGTAGGGGAAATTTGATTTTTGCAATAATGAGACAGGTTTAATATAAAAACGGGACTTGCCTGCCGAATGTCACATTCGGGGGTTTTAAATTGTTCCAAGTAGACAGAAGTATCGGGGGGGGGGGCACTCAGCCGTGATCATTTAAATTTTTGCATAAAACGGGTATAAAGTCTAATTAAAAATACAGAGTCTGTCGGATAGAACAGGGGGGTGTGAAAATTGATTTTAGGCGTATTTACCGTCCTCCAAACTTAGATAGGAACAAGGAAGACTACTTTTAAAATTGTTAAGGCCAAAAACACGATAACGTAGAAAATTTAATTTAACTTTAGTCAGATTGATTGGAATTTCAGACAGGGAATTTAGAATCTAACAACTTTTAGAAGGTTGGGGATTGTTTTTAAGCAGTTTGTAACAGAACCTACAAGGAAAAAATTTTTGATTTTCCAAGAAAGGAAAACCAAAATTTAAAAAATTACGGGAACCCCAAAGCACCACAACAATTACCTTTTTAATTGAATGGAGAGATAGAGGGATAATTCAGTAATGGTCCCAGTTTTCGCTTAGCAGATTATAAGGGGATTAGAGAACACTTATCAACTGTGGAGGGGTGAAAAGGGGAGGTATCAATATGACTTTTTTTAACACTATACAGGCTCCCAAAAAGAACATTTATCCCGTATAAAGAAAAGATCAAGAAAATGACCCAAAATGGATGAATAAGGGGCTAAATTTTTTTTTAGGGCAGAAGAAAGGAATTTATGGCGCATAAAAGAGGGGGGGTCATTTATAAACAGTATACTGACTTTAAAGGGGGGACGTTAAAAGGGAATAAGAAAAGCTAAACGGGACTATGAAATTAAAGTTGCGGGGTTTAAAAACCAACCCAAAATTTTTTTCCCGGGGTTTAGAAAAAAGTTGGGGATAAGATACCCCTTAAAATAATTTGGGGCTTTTTATACAAGGAGAATGATATGTGCTTTTTTTTTAATAATTATTTTCCCGGGTTTTTAAAACACAGGAAGACATTAAAATTCCCAAATTTAAATTTTTTTTACAGAGGCCCAGAAGAAGAAAATTAGTTTATCACATACTAGCGAAATGATTAAAAACAGCGGACCGACGAAAAAAATAAACGCCGGGTCCAGGTTTTTTGAAGGGGGTTTAAGGAAAAAAGGAACTCGGAACCAATATTAATTTTTTTAATTTATCTCTTCAAACAGGTGAGGCTGATATGGGAAGTTTTAATTAATTCCTATTTTTAAAGCAGGGAAAACCACCCAAATACCCCCCCAATAAGCCTGACCTCAAAAGGCAAATTACTGGAAATAATTTTGATATTATTAGGGCCATCTAGATAACCATAATTTGATTAATGATACCCATGGATTCACGGGGGGCCTTCCCCCTTTTAATTTATTAACCTTTTTCGAAAGTTTTTTAGGCGTTGATCACGATAAAGAATTCGATTTTGTTTTTTTGACTTTAGTAAGGCTTTTGATAGAGTACCGCACCAGAGACTGTTTAAAAAAGGGAGCTCATGGCATTGGGGAAAAGGGCAATCGAGTCATGGCTCCCCAAATTTTTTTATAACCCGGGAATGTTCATAACCCTAGCACCTACCAGCTTAATAATGTTAACTCAGCCACAGAATGCAAAAGGATTTGGGGGTTATGGTTTTCCCACCAGATTACGCAGCTCAGTTCTGGTCTCCATATTACAGAATGGACAAAAAGTTAGAAACATTCAGCGTGAATGACTAAATTAATACATAGATTAGAAATCTTCCTTACAAGAAAGATTGAAGACCCTAAAATTAAATTACTTGTAAGACGTGAATGAGGGGGGACATGATCGAGGAAAAAATGGAAAATGGGATTAACAAAGGGGAAAAATAAGGTCTTGAGGATATTCTCCAAGAGAGAACCCGCAATAATGGATTCAAGAGATAATTTTAGATTTAGAAAGGATATGGAAAGATTGGTTGGAAAAGGGATGATGAGTGGAACAGTCTGCCTAGTAGGGTTTTGAAGCGGACCTTGGGTAGTTTCAAATTTAGGTTGGGATAAATTCATGAGTGAGAGGGTTTGGGGGTTTGGGGGGGTCTCGCGCATGAGGGAGAATTGTCAAAGCCTATTTCTGGGAGATTGAAAATGGGTTGAGCAAATATTCTGTTAGTGGACGGATTGTGAAGGACCTGCCTAGTTATTAACAGGCCTGCTGCAGTGTTTCCCCCTTTCTTATGTTCTTATGTTACCCCATCTCGCCGGATCAAATTTTTAAGGATCTTCATTGTTTTCCCCTATGATATATCTTTAGTAAAAATTACATCCTTTTTTTCACCAAACGACTTTCCAACACCAGCTACTAAAGTACGTGTTGAAATATCATTTGATACTTATAAGTTACTTTTGAACACTTTTCAAGATATTTTTTGGGAAAATAAAGTTACTTTGGAAACTTTCAAAGACTCCTCTGATCAAATTCTGACACTTCTAACAATATTTCACAATGAGATACACCCCAACAGGTCACAACAGATCACAACATGTGCACCAAATTTTTTTCCACCATTACAGACTATAGAAACAAGAAAAATCAAAACTATCCCAAACCCCCCACCCCCCCCTCAGGTATTCTTTTTAATATTTTTAAAGACATACAAGAGCTTATGAACATTATGCAGAGATAAACTTACAGAATATAAACTTACAGAGTATAAACTTTTAAGAGTATAAACTTACAGAGTATAAACTTACAGAGTATAAACTTACAACTAAAAACAAAACCCCATGATGGGTACAGTAGACTGATACATGATTATCATAAAGAAAGGTAAAACAATGACCTTCACAAATATTGCACAATGTTTTACAACGCCCCAACAGATCACAACATAGTTATACCTTTCAAAATCCCCACAACACTATTCACTATCATCTTGTTCACTCATAACTCCAACAACAAAACACATCACTACACAAGATTTCAGTGCTCTGGCAGATCGTTATACCCTTAAAAACTAACGTTCCTTCATGGTATTCCCAGGTAGAGTTCTCCCAAAAATGGCCCCATGTTTGAGCTAAAAAGAGACCATTTCCCTTTATATATACCGTGTGAGGAATGTATAGAGCACTAGAAAGGTTTTTCAATGAATCCGGAGCCGGCTAATGACCAACCTCATCCCAGGGAGATGTTAATTTACAGAGCTAATAGTGAGGTCAAAGACCGACTAATGTTAACCGCTCCCACATCCACCAACCCCACACACACCCCAAAACCTACACCAACATACAAGGGTCTACCTGATAAACCTTCGGAGGTGTCTCGAAAAACCATTACCTGAGCTAAACCTGTTCCACCCAGAATATCATTTTCATTTCTTATCCCGTTTCATATTGCATATCACCACTATTCAACCACCATCACTATCACCATTCCCAAAGTCTCCCTTATACTCCTCCATCTCCTTGAACTGCAATCACCCACATACATGAATCAATTTTCATTAAAATTCACATAAAATCCTCTCATTACGAACTGATATTACAAGTTTACACTCACTTTTTACAATCTCAAACAATTAAAATTCCCCCTATGCATTTCACCGATATTTCACTACCCATATTGACCCAGACCTCAAACACACCTTATACACTCACCCACAACAACCAATAAAATTTATACTCATCTATACACACTCAATACACATAAGACATGTTAACTCATATCACACCTAGCTCACTGATCAACATACCCCATCTCATTTGTAAAACTTCATTAAATATTCTTAGTCTACCTTTATTTTCATTAAAATTTAAAAACCCTATTTTTCTTTATAGAACCCTCATTATTTTACTAAATCCACACAGACCAAGTTATTTATTTTTAATTAAATTCTTCTTAAGAAACCTTATAATTCCATTAAATTCTTTATAGAACACCCCAGTGCTTCATACACACACAAAACAAACCCCCAGTAATAATCAGACAGAGCTCATGGTTTCAGTGTTTTCTGGCCTACCAAGGATATCGCGGGACCATCGAGAGGTCAGGGTCAGTGAACAAACCGTGAAGGGAACAAGCTGCCCAAGCAGAAAAGGAGGTGAATGCTACATTTTTACAAAAACAATTTTAAAGTGAAATAGGCCAGAGAGAGAGGCAGCAGGTCTAGGGTGTGGAGTTACCAAAGCCAACATAACTGCAAATTCAAACAGAATAAGTGGACCTAAAGACAGAGAGATAAGTGAAGTGGATAATAAACAATCCATAAATGGAGAGGAAAGGAAAAATATAATAGAATAAGGAAATCAAAGGGAAAGTAATCAGAATTCAGGGATTTCCTATGTTTTTCCTGAAACAAGGGCCATAATAAAGTATTCACCTGAAAAGTAGTGACCCCACACAGGGAAGGGAAAATAATTAGAAGGTTGTGTGGGCATTACATATTGAGAGGGGATGACAGTGAGTGTAAATAACTGACAAGAAAACTGCAGAAGAGAAACAGACAGCTACACTCTGCCAAACGTAAGTACCAATCACCTTTTGCGTAGTAGTAAGGTTGTGTTATTAGCACAGGTTCTGCAACTGGTACTTCGAGCCCCAAACCCTAATCGTACCTCTGGTGAACGGATCATCATAATAGATTAATAGCATTTTTTAGGTAAAGCTGGGTAGTAATGTATCGCATGATGCTAGTGACTGCGCAGCTGAAGGTCAACAAGTCACCAGTAAACAACCAGATACAGTAATATACAAGGACCTTGATGTTAAATAAGGTTTTAGGTTGTATGAGCTAGAACTAAACTGCTATAACCTTGGACAACCAAAACGCAGGGACAAAGATTTTCCATGAGCTGACAGAGTAATTTAGCGACACAAAGTCAGTGCATGCGCACGAAGTGACTCACATTCACACGCACACACACAAAAAAACTGTTGACTCAGAGGAAAGTCGAAGGTTCAGGGATCAGAGGAAGATTTTCCTGGTAGGAAGAATGGATGGAAGAGCAATGAAAACGATGGAACAAGAGGGGAGAGCAACTAGGGGAGCTTTTTACAAAAATGGAGAAGAGGATGTAGATTAGATGAAGAAATAGGTGTCGCAATTAGAAGCTGTAGGAGCCGGGATACGGGCCCGGCCCTAGAATATGAGGTAAATAGGCTGAAGCGAGTTACAGAGCTATTGCCCAGAGAAGACATGACATCTGAAGCAGGTATAATCCTACTGAACGAGGATCCCAACAGTAAGGAAGGAGACAGGCCCTATCAGTCCTCCAGCAGGGCCGAGGAATGAAGGGGAGAGCTTCTAGGAGCAGGGATAGCAGTGAGGGGGAGAAGGTTGAGAAGGGATAGGTCTCATGTAGAGGCACGACCATGCCACCAAAAGTTACAGGAAATAACAACGTCCATGTACCAATTGGACCCAGAGGCACAGAGTAAAAGGCAATGGGAAGAGGAGAGGAAGAGGTCATGTTTATTCACTGGCTTCAGGACACACAATGAAAGACAGCAGGAAGAAAACGAGAGATTGAAAATATCATCAAAGAAATAGGCGAGGAGGACATGACTGAGATAGCAAATTTTCAGAGAATAGGGGTTCTTGAAGGGGAGAAATCAGCGGTCAAACTGATCTTCGAGATAGAAATGGTGCGGAACAAGATCCTGCAAGAGAAACCAAGGCTGAAGAAATCATCAATATACAAGAGGGGATTCCTAGACCGTGACAGAACAAAAACAAAATGACAGAAACTGAGGAGAGGAACAGAAACGAAAGGGGCTATGGGAAAAGACACGGACAGAGTCAGCAGAGAACAACCTGAGAAGGGCAGAGCAGAAAGTGCAAGCACAAAACAACCCCCAGAATCCCACAACCAAACACGCAACCCCAACACAACCCACAATCCACACTTACAGCTCCCACCCCACACTAAACTGTGAATCCCATAGCACACTGCCAGATTCCCCCACAGAACCCCGAACACAATATTGGAGAGGAAATTGAAGGTATGGTACACCAATGCTGATGGAATAACGAATAAGGGGGAGGAGTGGCACGAAAGAGTCAAAGAGACATCACTGGACATCATAGCTCTCACAGAAACCAAGCTCACAGGAATGATAATCTTTCCAATGGGATATCAGATCCTGAGGAAAACAGGGAACAGAGGGGGAGGAGGGCACTGCTCATCAAGAACCAATGGGATTTTGATGAGCTAGAGAGAGGAGACAGGGAAGCAAGAGACTACATAAAAGGAACACTTCAGTCTGGAGGTCCCAAGGTGGTAATTGCATATATATACAACCCACCACAGAACAGCAGGAGGCCAAAGCAACAGTATGATGAGAGTAATAAAGCGAAGGTTGACACTGGCTGAAGTGGCCAGAACGGCTCATGCATGCAGGGCAAAGCTGCTGATTGTGGGTGACTTCAATCACAAGGAAATCGACTGGGAGAACCTGGAGCCACAAGGGGGCCCAGAAACGTGGAGGGTTAAGATGATGGAAGTGGTACTGGAAAACCTTATGTACCAACACGTAAGAGAAACTACCATAGGGAGAGGAAAGGATGAACCAGCAAGACTGGACCTAGTATTCACTTTGAGTAGTGCAGACATTGAAGACATCATATAAGAAAGATCCCTCGAGGCCAGTGACCACGTGGTTCTGAACTTCGAATATATAGTAGAGTTACAAGTGGAGAGGAACGCAGGAAGGGCAAGACGAACGAAGCCAAACTACAATAGAGGGGACTACACACGTATGAAGAATTTCCTGCATGGGGTTCAGTGGGACAGAGAACTGGCAGGGAAGTCAGAAAACGAGATGATGGAAAATGTGACAACAATATGCAAAGAAGCTGAGGAGAGGTTTGTACCAAGGGTAATAGAAATAACGAGAAAGCCAGGATGAGCCCTTGGTTCACCCAAATGAGTAGAGAGGCAAAAACCAAATGTTCTAGAAAATGGAAGAAGGACCCAGGAAAATAAGGAGAGCAGTCGAAGTGCCAGAAATTAATATGTGCAGGTAAGAAAGGAGGCCCAATGACAATACGAGAATGACATAGCAGCGAAAGCCAAATCTGATCCGAAATTATTGTACAGCCACATCAGGTGGAAAACAACAGTCAAGGACCAGGTAATCAGGCTGAGGAAGGAAAGAGGGGAGTTCACACGAAACTACAGTGAAGAATGTGAGGAGCTCAACACGAGATTCAAAGAAGTGTTCACAGAGGAGACAGAAGGGACTCCAGAAAGACAGAGAGGTGGGATACACCATCAAGTGTTAGACACAATACATACAACCGAGGAAGGAGTGAAGACGCTGATCAGCAAGCTAGATACCTCACGCCGATGGGGCCAGATAACATCTCTCCATGGGTACTGAGAGAGGGAGCAGAGGCGCTATGTATACCACTAACAACAATCTTCAACACATGTATCGAAACTGGATGACTACCAGAGGTATGGAAGACAGCAAATGTAGTCCCAATTTTTAGAAAAGGAGACAGACACGAAGCATTAAACTACAGATCAGTGTCTCTGACACGTATAGTATGCAAAGTCATGGAGAAGATTATCAAGAGAAGAGTGGTGGAGCACCTAGAAAGGAACGAGCTTATCAATGGCAGCCAGCAAGGTTTCAGATACGGGAAATCCTGTGTCACAAACCTACTGGTTTTCTGAATCCCTTCACAAAATGTTGCCCTCCTCACACTCCAACAGCTCGTCGGGTCCCAGAAACCATTCGTATTCATTCACTCTTATCTAGCACGCCCACGCGCGCTTGCTGGGGGTTTTGGGCCCCTCCCTCCAACCTTTTCGGGGCCGACCTCTACCCCGCCTTCCTTTCCCTACAGATTTATATGCTCTCCAAGTCATTCTACTTTGTTCAATTCTCTCTAAATGACCAAACCACCTCAACAACCCCTCTTCTGCCCTCTGACTAATACTTTTAGTAAATCCACACCTCCTCCTAATATCCACACTAATATTTACACCACACATTGCCCTTAGACAGAACATCTCCACTGCCTCCAGCTGCCTCCTCGCTGCAGCATTCACAACCCATGCTTCACACCCATATAAGAGTGTTATACCTTATACCACTAGACTCTCGTATATTCCCTTCTTTGCCTCCATGGATAATGTTTTTTTGTCTCCACAGATACCTCAACGTACCACTCATCTTTTTTCCTTCATCAATTCTATGGTTAACCTCATCCTTCATAAACCCATCCGCTGACACGTCAACTCCCAAATATCTGAAAACATTTATTTCTTCCATACTCCCTCCTATGTGAAATCCAATTTTTCTTTATCTGAATCGTTTGATACCCCTCATTACCTTACTCTTATCTATGTTCACTTTCAACTTTCCTCCGAACGAATCTGTTGGGACCTACTCATTTATGTAGCTTTGCAAGCTCCTGATGATGTGTTGATTGCAATACGAAAGGCCTATAGCTATTATTCAATTCCTCCTGTGATTGTTTTACATCTTGTATCTTAGGATGTTCCAGAGATGAGACACAGCAAAAAAGGGGTCACAGTTGCAAGCTGAAGACTCAGATGAGTCACACTGATCTTAGGAAGGTATTTCTTAAGCCACAAAGTTGTCAGAAAGTGGAATAGTCTGGAAAGTGATGAAGTGGGGGCAGGATCAATACATAGCTTTAAGAATAGTTATGATAAAGCTCATGGAGCAGGGAGAGTTACTTAGTAGGACCAGTGAAGAGGCAGGGCCAGGAGCTGTGAATCGACCACTGCAGACACAACTAGGTGAAGTACATCTCGGTGAGCGCACACACACTCACACACACACACACACACACACGGTAGCCTAGTAGGTAAAGCTCTTGCTTCACGCACGGAGGGGCCGGGTTCAATTCCCGGTGGGGCATAAACATTTCGAAGTGTTTCCTTACGTACACACACACATATATACAACAGGCCTAGTGTCTAATTGACATGTGCCTAGGACAAAATGGTAACTAACTCACACACACACACACACAGCAGCACCAGTTTGGAACCCACATTTATCCAAGCACGTAAAGAAGCTAGAAAAAGTGCAAAGGTTTGCAACAAGACTAGTCCCGGAGCTAAAGGGTATGTCCTACGAGGAGAGGTTAAGGGAAATCGACCTGACGACACTGGAGGACAGGAGAGATAGGGACGACATGATAACGACATATAAAATACTGAGAGGAATTGACAAGGTTGACAGAGACAGAATGTTCCAAAGATGGGACACAGCAACAAGGGGACACAGTTGGAAGTTGAAGACTCAGATGAATCACAGGGATGTTAGGAAGTATTTCTTCAGTCACAGAGTAGTCGGGAAGTGGAATAGCTTGGGAAGCGATGTAGTGGAGGCAGGTTCCATACACAGCTTTAAGAAGAGGTATGATAAAGCTCATGGCGCAGGGAGAGTGACCCAGTAGCAGCAAGTGAAGAGGCGGGGCCAGGAGCTATGTCTCGACCCCTGCAACCACAACTAGGTGAGTACACACACATATAATCCCACAGTACACCGCCAGGTCCCCCACCCCCACAGACCTCCAAAAACACAGTGTTAGAGAGGAAACTGAAGGTATGGTACACCAATGCTGATGGAATAACAAATAAGTTGGAGGAGTGGCACGAAAGAGTCAAAGAGGCATCAGCGGACATAATAGCTCTCACAGAAACGAAGCTCACAGGTATGATAACAGATGCCATCTTTCCAATGGGATACCAGATCCTGAGGAAAGACAGAAGGAACAGAGGGGGTGGAGGAGTGGCACTGCTGATCAAAAACCAATGGGATTTTAACGAACTGGAGAGAGGAGACAAAGGAGAAGCTGGGGATTACATAGTAGGAACGCTACAGTCTGGAGGTCCCAAGGTGGTAATTGTAGTTATGTATAACCCACCACAGAACAGCAGGAGGCCAAGGCAAGAGTACGATGAGAGTAATAGAGCGATGATTGATTGACACACTGGCAGAAGTGGCCAGAAGGGCTCGAGCGAGCAGGGCGAAGCTACTGATCATGGGTGACTTCAACCATAAGGAAATCAATTGGGAGAACTTAGAGACACATGGGGGCCAAGAAACGTGGAGTTCTAAAATGCTGCAGGTGGTACTGGAAAATCTCATGTACCAACACGTAAGGGACACTACCAGAGAGAGAGGAGGGGACGAACCAGCGAGACTGGACCTAGTATTCACCCTGAGTAGCGCAGATATTGTGGACATCACACATGAAAGCCCCCTTGGGGCCAGTGATCATATGGTTCTAAGCTTCGAATACATAGTAGAGTTAGAAGTGGAGGGGAATGCAGGAAGGGCTGCACGAATGAAGCTAGCAGGGAAGTCAGTAGACGAGATGATGGAATATTTGACAACAATTTGCAAGGAAGCTGAGGAGAGGTTTATACCCAAGGGTAACAGGAGAAGCGAAAAAGCCAGAATGAGCCCATGGTTCACCCAAAGGTGCAGGGAAGCCAAAACCAAGTGTGCCAGGGAATGGAAGAGGTGTAGAAGGCAAAGGACCCAGGAGAATAAGAAGAGCAGTCGTAGAGCCAGAAATGTTTATGCACAGGTAAGAAGGGAGGCCCAAAGACAGTACGAAAATGACATAGCAGCGAAAGCCAAATCTGACCCAAAGCTGTTGTACAGCCACATCAGGAGAACAACAACAGTCAAGGACCAGGTGATCAGGCTGAGGAAGGTAGGAGGGGAGGTCACAAGAAATGACCGTGAAGTGTGTGAGGAGCTCAATTTGAGATTCAAAGAGGTGTTCACAGAGGAGATAGAAGGGCCTCCAGAAAGGAGGAGAGGTAGGGTACACAATCAGGTGCTGGACACAATACACACAACTGAGGAGGAAGTGAAGAGGCTACTAAGCGAGCTAGATACCTCAAAGGCGATGGGGCCGGATAACATCTCTCCATGGGTCCTGAGAGAGGGAGCAGAGGAGCTATGCATACCCCTAACAATGATCTTCAACACATCTATCGAAACGGGGCAACTACCTTAGGTATGGAAGACAGCAAATGTAGTTCCAATTTTTAAAAAGGAGACAGGAACGTAGCACTAAACTACAGACCAGTGTCACTGACATGTATAGCATGCAAGGTCATGGAGAAGATAGTCAGGAGAAGAGTGGTGGAGCACCTAGAAAGGAATGAGCTTATCAACGACGGCCAACACGGTTTTAGGGACGGGAAATCTTGTGTCACAAACCTACTGGATTTCTACGACAGGGTGACAGCAATAAGACAAGAGAGAGAGGGGTGGGTAAATTGCAATTCTTGGACTGTAAGAAGGCGTTTGACACAGTTCCACGCAAGAGATTAGTGCAAAAGTTGGAGGACCAGGCAGAGGTAACAGGGAAAGCACTACAATGGATCAGGGAATACCTATCAGGAAGACAGCAGCGAGTCATGGTACGTGGCGAGGTGTCAGAGGGGCGCCGGTGACGAGTGGGGTTCCACAGGGGTCAGTCCTAGGACCGGTGCTGTTTCTGGTATTTGTGAACTACATGACGGAAGGAATAGACTCCGAAGTGTCCCTGTTTGCAGATGATGTGAAGTTGATGAGAAAAATTCAATCGGACGAGGACCAGGCAGAACTACAAAGGGATCTGGACAAGCTGCAAGCCTGGTCCAGCAATTGGCTCCTGGAGTTCAGCCCCTCCAAGTGCAAAGTCATGAAGATTGGGGAAGGGCAAAGAAGACCTCAGACGAAGTACAGTCTAGGGAACCAGAGACTACAAACCTCAATCAAAGAAAAGATCTTGGGGTGAGTATAACACCAGGCACATCTCCTGAGGCGAACATCAACCAAATAACTGCTGCAGAATATGGGCGCCTAGCTAACCTAAGAACAGCATTCCGACATCTTAATAAAAAATTAGTTCAGGATCCTGTACACTGTGTATGTTAGGCCCATACTGGAGTATGCAGCACCAGTTTGGAACCCACATCTAGCCAAACACGTAAAGAAGCTAGAGAAAGTGCAAAGGTTTGGAACAAGGCTAGTCCCGGAGCTAAGGGGTATGTCCTACGAGGAGAGGTTAAGGGAAATCGACCTGACGACACTGGAGGACAGGAGTGATAGGGAAGACATGATAACGACATATAAGATACTGAGAGGAATAGACAAGGTGGACAGAGACAGAATGTTCCAGAGATGGGACACAGCAACAAGGGGACACAGTTGGAAGTTGAAGACTCAAATGAATCTTAGAGGCAGGTTCCATACATAGCTTTAAGGAGAGGTATGATAAAGCTCATGGAGCAGGGAGCGTGACCCAGTAGCGGCCAGTGAAGAGGCGGGGCCAGGAGCTATGACTCGACCCCTGCAACCACAACTAGGGAGTACAACTAGGTGAGTACACACACACATATGACGGAAGGAATAACCTCCGAGGCCCTGTTTGCAGATGATGTGAAGTTGATGAGAAGAATTCAATCGGACGAGGACCAGGCAGAACTACAAAGGAATCTGGACAGGCTGCAGACCTGGTCCAGGAATTGGCTCCTGGAGTTCAATCCACCAAGTGCAAAGTCATGAAGATTGGGGAAAGGCAAAGAAGACCGCAAACGGAGTACAGTCTAGGGGGGCCAGAGACTACAAACCTCACCAAAGGAAAACGATCTTGGGGTGAGTATAACACTGAGCACATCTCCTGAGGCGCACATCAACCAAATAACTGCTGAACATACGGGCGCTTAGCAAACCTAAGACAGCATTCCGACATCTTAAACATGGCAACAGGAAGTAATGTTAGAGAAGCAAGGAGGAAGGTAAAGAAAGGGCCACAGAGCGAACACGACGTTGGAGGTAAATTCTGCGTGCTCGTTGATAGTGGGGGCAGTCCAACAGAATATGGCGAACAGAC
>WNWK01050124.1:0-12962 GCA_009830355.1 Cherax destructor | reverse complement strand
CTCCCCAAACCCCCGTTGCCCAGCTCAAGGGAAAACCCCAAGTGCAGAGGTCTGATGGAATAAAAAGGGTCCTGATGGAGCCACCATGCTACCCTGGGGATGGTAAGCAGATTGCGGGACTACACCTGTGCTGCCAAGGACACCTACCTCCCCTTTCCTTAGCCAAGGGGGTGGACCCCCCCAAAACCACGGGGAAACCCAGAAGACCCGAAAAATATGAAGACCTTCCCTCTTGCTATAACTTCATCCCAATGGGGTCGGAGCCCCGGGGAACATGGGGCAAGTGTGCTCTAAAGTTTCTCAAGGAGCTGGGGGGAAAACTCATCATGAAACCAAGGACCACAGGGCGACCAGCTTCCTTTTTCAGAGACTCAGTGTTGCGATCCGGGGGGGAAATGCCTGCAGTATTCGGGGCCCCGGGGCCCCCACTGCCGGGAGTTGGACGAAGTATTTGACATGTAGCTCTGAGTTGTTATCTATGTTGTTTTACTCCCCATTTTTTTTTTGTTTTTTTGTTTTGGGAAAAAAAAGTTTGTAAAAAAAAAAAGATGGGGTAGTAGGGGAAGTGGAATATTCAAATGGCTTCAAAAAGAAATCAAAAATATTCTTCCTTGAAGTCTTTTTATCCACTTCTTCCAGGCAATGGGTCCCACAATTGACACTAGGGGTGGACCCCATCCTATATATATATATATATATATATATATATATATATATATATATATATATATATATATATATATATATATATATATATATATATATATATATATATATATATATATATGTCGTGCCGATTAGGTAAAACTTGCGATTTTGGCTTAAATAGCAACGCTCACCTTGCCATATAAGACAAGTGAAAATTTGTGTATGCAATAATTTCGCCAAAATCATTCTGAACATAACGAAAAAATATATTTCATTGTGTTTGTTTATTATTAAATTAATGTTAACGTATCTAAAATATATTTAGTTGGGTTAGGCTAAATTAAATTGCGCTTGTTGTAATAAGGTTAGGTAGGTTTTCAAAGTTTCTCTTGGTACAAAATTATAAATTCTTACATTAACATAAATGAAAAAATATATCTCTAAACGTATAAGAGAAAATTTTAGAAAGGACTTAATTTTAGATGAGTTCTTGCTAATTGACCAGTTTTACCTAATCGGCACGTAATATATTTATATATATATATATATATATATATATATATATATATATATATATATATATATATATATATATATATATATATATATATAAAAATTTACGAAACAGTATATTTTTCTCAGTTTATATATGCTAAGAGTATATTTCAAATAAAATTAGGAATTAATTTTTGTGGGTAGGTTTTGAACCCCATTAATCATCCAACTTAATACATGTTTAAGAAAGGAGGGACTGATCACCTCGTACGAAGACTGACGGACTAATAACGTCAAAACTGCTTCTACTGTTTTTAGTGTTTTGGATTCGACCGTAGAAGACGGTAGCGGTAACGGTATTAATGAAGTTATGTTATGAATTCTGTCAGTCACACTCACACACACAGATGCCATCTTTCCAATGGGGTACCAGATCCTGAGGAAAGACAGAGGGAACAGAGGGGGTGGAGGAGTGGCACTGCTGATCAAAAACCGATGGGATTTTAACGAGCTGGAAAGAGGAGACAGAGAAGCTGGGGATTACATAGTAGAAATGCTACAGTCTGGAGGTCCCAAGGTGGTAATTGCAGTGATGTATAACCCACCACCGAACAGCAGGAGGCCAAGGCAAGAGTATGATGAGAGTAACAGAGTGATGATTGACACACTGGCAGTAGTGGCCAGAAGGGCTTGTGCGAGCACGGCGAAGCTACTGATCATGGGTGACTTCAACCATAGGGAAATTGATTGGAGGTGGAACTGGAAAATCTCATGTACCAACACGTAAGGGACACTACCAGAGAGAGAGGAGAGGACGAACCAGCGAGATTGGACCTAGTATTCACCCTGAGTAGTGCAGATATTGAGGACATCACACATGAAAGCCCCCTTGGAGCCAGTGATCACATGGTTCTAAGTTTCGAATACATAGAGTTACAAGTGGAAGGGGAAGCAGGAAGGGCTGCACAAATGAAGCCAAACTACAAGAAAGGTGAATATGTGGGCATGAGGAACTTCTTGCATGGAGTTCAGTGGGACAGAGAGATGGAAGGGAAGTCAGTAGATGCGATGATGGAATATGTGACAACAATTTGCAAGGAAGCTGAGGAGAGGTTTATACCCAAGGGTAACAGGAGAAGCGAAAAAGACAGGATGAGCCCATGGTTCACCCAAAGGTGCAGGGAAGCCAAAACCAAGTGTACAAGGGAATGGAAGAAGTACAGAAGGCAAAGAACCCCGGAGAATAAGGAGAGCAGTCGTAGAGCCAGAAATGAATATGCTCATATCAGAAGGGAGGCCCAAAGACAGTACGAGAATGACATAGCAGCGAAAGCCAAATCTGACCCAAAGCTGCTGTACAGCCACATCAGGAGGAGAACAACAGTCAAGGACCAGGTGATCAGGCTGAGGAAGGTAGGAGGGGAGGTCACATGAAATGACCGTGAAGTGTGTGAGGAGCTCAACATGAGATTCAAAGAGGTGTTCACAGAGGAGATAGAAGGGCCTCCAGAAAGGAAGAGAGGTAGGGTACACCATCAGTTGCTGGACACAATACACACAACTGAGGAGGAAGTGAAGAGGCTACTAAGCGAGCTAGATACCTCAAAGGCGATGGGGCCGGATAACATCTCACCATGGGTCCTGAGAGAGGGAGCAGAGGAGCTATGTGTACCCCTAACAATGATCTTCAACACTATCGAAACAGGGCAACTACCAGAGGTATGGAAGACAGCAAATGTAGTTCCAATTTTTAAAAAAAGGAAACAGGAACATAGCACTAAACTACAGACCAGTGTCACTGACATGTATAGCATGCAAGGTCATGGAGAAGATAGTCAGGAGAAGAGTGGTGGAGCTCCTAGAAAGGAATGAGCTTATCAACGATGGCCAGCACGGTTTCAGGAACTGGAAATCCTGTGTCACAAACCTACTGGAGTTCTACGACAGGGTGACAGCAATAAGACAAGAGAGAGAGGGGTGGGTAGATTGCATATTCTTGGACTGTAAGAAGGCGTTTGACACATTTCCACACAAGAGATTAGTGCAAAAGTTGGAGGACCAGGCAGGGGTAACAGGGAAGGCACTACAATGGATCAGGGAATACCTGTCAGGAAGACAGCAGCGAGTCACGGTACGTGGTGAGGTGTCAGAGTGGGCGCCGGTAACGAGCGGAGTTCCACAGGGGTCAGTCCTGGGACCAGTGCTGTTTCTGGTATTTGTGAACGACATGACGGAAGGAATAGACTCCGAAGTGTCCCTGTTTGCAGATGATGTGAAGCTGATTTGAAGAATTCAGTCGGACGAGGACCAGGCAGAACTACAAAGGGATCTGGACAGGCTGCAAGCCTGGTCCAGCAATTGGCTCCTGGAGTTCAACCCCCACCAAGTGCAAAGTCATGAAGATTGGAAAAGGGCAAAGAAGACTGCAGACAGAGTACAGCCTAGGGGGCTAGAGACTGCAAACCTCAATCAAGGAAAAAGACCTTGGGGTGAGTATAACACCAGGTACATCTCCTGAGATGCACATCAACCAAATAACTACTGCAGCATATGGGCGCCTAGCAAACCTAAGAACAGCATTCCGACATCTTAATAAAGAATCGTTCAGGACCCTGTACACTGTGTATGTTAGACCCATACTGGAGTACGCAGCACCAGTTTGGAACCCACACCTAGCCAAGCACGTGAAGAAGCTCGAGAAAGTGTAAAGGTTTGCAACAAGACTAGTCCCAGAGCTAAGGGGTATGTCCTACGAGGAGAGGTTAAGGGAAATCGACCTGACGACACTGGAGGACAGAAGGGATAGGGAGGACATGATAACAACATATAAGATACTGAGAGGAATTGACAAAGTGGACAGAGACAGAATGTTCCAGAGATGGGACACAGCAACAAGGGGACACAGTTGGAAGTTGAAGACTCAGATGAATCACAGAGATGTTAGGAAGTATTTCTTCAGTCACAGAGTGGTCGGGAAGTGGAATAGTTTAGGAAGTGATGTAGTGGAGGCAGGCTCCATACATATCTTTAAGAAGAGGTATGATAAAGCTCATGGCGCAGGGAGAGTGACCCAGTAGCGGCCAGTGAAGAGGCGGGGCCAGGAGCTATGACTCGACCCCTGCAACCACAACTAGGTGAGTACACACACACAAACACACAACGGGATCTGGACAGGCTTCAGGACTGGTCCAGAAATTAGCTCCTGGAGTTCAACCCCACCAAGTGCAAATTCATGAAGATTGGGGAAGGGCAAAGAAGACCGCAGACGGAGTACAGTCTAGGGGGCCAGAGACTACAAACCTCACTCAAGGAAAAATATCTTGGGATGAATATAACACCAGGGACATCTCCTAAGGCGCACATCAACCAAATAACTGCTGCAGCATATGGGCGCCTAGCATACCTAAGAACAGCATTTCGACATCTTAACAAGGAATCGTTCAGAACCCTGTACACTCGCTACGTTAGGCCCATACTGGAGTATGCAGCACCAGTTTGGAACCCACACCTAACCAAGCACATAAAGAAACTAGAGAAAGTGCAAAGGTTTGCAAGAAGACTAGTCCTGGAGCTAAGGGGTATGTCCTACGAGGAGAGGTTAAGGGAAATCGACATGGCGACACTGGAGGACAGGAGAGATAAGGGGGACATGACAACGACATTTAAAATACTGTGAGGAATTGACAAGGTGGACAGAGACAGAATGTTCCAGAGATGCGACACAGCAACAAGGGGTCACAGTTGGAAGTTGAAGACTCAGATGAATCACAGGGATGTTAGGAAGTATTTCTTCAGTCACAGAGTGGTCAAGAAGTGGAATAGCTTGGGAAGTGATGTAGTGGAGGTAGGATCCATTCATAGCTTCAAGAAGAGGTATGATAAGGCTCATGGCAAAGAGAGAGTGACCCAGTAGCGGCCAGTGAAGAGGGAAAAACTTTGTAAATAGTGCCAAGGGTAAGAGTGCTGGTTGTAACCGGGAGCAGATAGGTGGTTGGGAACTAGGCCTAACGATGTTGCCACACAGTACGCAGTGGTGACTATATCACAGTGGTAAATATATCTACTAAAGGTACCCAAGTAAGGGAGATAAGTGCCAAGGACAACAGTGATGAATACGGTGATTGAATACAGTGTGTCCAACAGATAAGAAATGAAGGAGATGCAAGAAACCAGGAGGGTGCCACTGAGAGGAGACTCCGTGCAAAAGGGAGCAGAACCGCATGTAATGTACAAAATCCTAGTTGTGGTTTGCATGAGACTTCTGGCCTTGATATGCTGACAGCTGTGGGGATAATCCCTACTCTGGAGAGCTGAATATCATACATAGCACACGTAATTCATAGGTATGAAGCTAAATTAGGGTCGTGGTGGCAAGTGGGCACATGCGCTGTCAGCCAACTGTATACATGCACACACATGCGCACACACACATACACTTGGATTAGTCTTAGTATAGGAGCAGTATACCCTTTAGTTGTTCTTGTATTAGCAATAATATTATTATCAGTTTTATAATTAGTATTATTTGTTTTAGAATTAGTAGCTAAATTAGGTAGGAAGCTAAATTAGGGTCGTGGTGGCAAGAGGGCGCATGTGCTGTCAGCCAACTGTATACACGCACGCTGACTGTATACCGTGTACGTCAGGCCCATACTAGAATATGCAGCACCAGTCTGGAACCCACACCTGGTCAAGCACGTAAGGAAACTAGAGAAAGTGCAAAGGTTTGCGACAAGGTTAGTTCCACAACTCAGGGGTCTGTCTTATGAAGAAAGGTTGAGGGAAATAGGACTAACAACACTGGAGGAAAGAAGGGTCAGAGGAGACATGATAACGACATACAAAATACTGCGGGGAATTGACAAGGTAGATAGTGACAGGTTGTTTCAGAGAGGGAACACAGAAACAAGGGGACACAACTGGAAGCTGAAGACTCAGATGAGTCAAAGGGATGTCAGGAAACATTTCTTCAGCCACAGAGTAGTCAGGAAGTGGAATTGACTAGAGAAAGATATAGTGGAGGCAGGAACCATACATAGTTTTAAGACAAGGTATGATAAAGCTCATGGAGCAGGGAGAGCAGAGACCCAGTAGCAGACAGCGAAGAGGCGGGGCCAGGAGCTGAGTCTCGACCCCTGCAACCACAATTAGGTGAGTACAATTAGGTGAGTACACACATACACTTGGGTTAGTCTTAGTATAGGAGCAGTAACCCCAGTTTTATAATTAGTATTATTCGTTTTCGAATTAGTATTAATAAAATTGTAGCATAATATTAGTATAGTATTCTAGCATGGAAGCTTCTGGGAAACTCAGGCATAGGTGTGAGGGGATACAAACACACGCACACACCTCTGAAACCTGATCCAACAGTCCCCCTCCCCACCCCCTCAGCACTCCCCAGTATTACCCCTCTACCACCTTCTACCACACTACACCCCGCTCACCCAACCTACAACACCTCCCACTCTCTCTTCCTCCCTCCACCCACACTTCCCCCCTGTACCTTTATCTCCTTCTCCTGGCTCTCTCCCTCTGTCACTCTCTCTACACCTGACTCACTCTCTTCCTCTGACACTCTCTCTCCACACTTGACTCGCAGCTAGGAAGTTAAACCAGGGTGGCAAGTGGGCGCACGGCTGTCAACCAGCTGTATACAAATATACAATAAAGAATCCCATTATACGCTTATGTGTTTATTTTTCCATCACAGGGAGAAGGATGTCAACAAGGGGCATGATGGTCGATCCTGGGAGGTCACTACGGGAGGACGAACTCAATAAAAGGGAGAAGGAGTGGGAGAGGAAGATATTGAGGATCAGCGAGAGAATAGAGGAAAGGATAGCTGCAGAAACCAGAATATGGGAACTGCAAGCCAAAAAAGCAGAAGCTAAGATCCAGATCTTAGAGGAGAAGCTGCAGAGCCTGACACAGCTTAGATACAAAAGTACCTGTTCAGATAGGTCACCAGGAACTTGCGCATCAGGCAAAGATAAAGGGAATGTGGATTAAAAAAAGACATTTTTGTATGCACAGGTACTGTCAGACACGCGTGGCGCCCGAAACAAGATGAGTAGCACAGTAACAACACATGAGAGGGATGTAGACAAAGCAGCCAGGGACAAGAAGGGCACCACAGAAACAACACATGAGAGGGATGTAGACAAAGCAGCAGTCACACTAAACGCAGTGACTCCAACAATATACTGCAGTGGATAGGGATAAATGAGCAGGATGGACACACAGAGGAGCATAGGGGCTACAGCCACGACAGCGCCGGAAAGAAGGGATAACATAATGGAAGAAACTAATGAATCTCTGATGAGGCAAAGGGAGACACAGTGGGATGAAGAAAGGGAGAAGTCAATCTTTATCTACGGCCTCCAGGAAGTTGAAGGAGACACCCATGATAGAAGAAAGCAAGAGAAGAAAGAAAGGATTGGAGGTATCATGTTAGCAACAGGGGGAGACACATCCCAGGTGACAAATTTTCATAGAATCAGGTGGTATACAAGGGGAAGAAATTGGTCTCTCAAAGTAATCTTCAAAGCAGGATCAGCCCGAACCATGATCCTGCAGTAGAAAGCTTGGGTGAGGGCGACTCAGACGTACCAGAATGTATACCTAGATCGGGACAGAATGCAGGAAGAAAGGGAGGCCCTGGAGGAGAGGATAAGAAGGTGAATAGAGGAGCAAGAGGAGGAGACAGTGAGGAATGGAGGAAACCAGGCACAAGCAGAAGAACAAACACACCAACCGGAAGCACTCACGGAGGGCCTCGAAACACAACAACCCCAAAGCAACCATACATTTTAACTCCACACACACACACATCCAACCCCCTGTCCCTATCCCATCAACCTAAAACCCACCCTTGCAAGTACCCCCCCCATCACAAACCCCACCCTCGCAAGTACCCCCCCCCATCACAAACCCCACCCTCTCAAGTACCCCCATCACAAACCCCACCCCACCAACCCATACCCAACTCATACAACTCCCCCCACCCATGCAGCAACCCCCTATGGGAACTCTGCCCAATTCCCCCCACCCCCCAAGATCCCCCAGGCCCACAGTCTTGGAAACTAGGTTGAATGTTTGGTACACAAATGCAGATGGAATCATGAATAAATATGAAGAGTGGAATGAAAGAATTGATGAGAAGTCCCCAGACATCATAGCGGCCACAGAAACAAAACTCACTGAGGCAATAACAGATTCAATCTTCCCACAGGGTTATCAGATCCTGAGGAAATATAGAAGGAGCAGGGGGGAGGAGGGATCTCACTGCTCGTAAGAAACCATTGGAAATTCGATGAAATGGAGGGAATGGAGGTGTGCAGAGAAATGGACTTTATAGTAGGTACCATCATTGCAGTGATGTATAACCCACCAGAGAACTGCAGGAGGCCAGGAGAGGAATATGAAAAGAACAACAGAGCAATGGTGGACACACTGGCGGAGGTGGCAAGAAAAGCGCACTCGAGCAGAGCAAAGTCACTAGTCATGGGCGATTTCAACCACAGGTAGATCGACTCTGAGAACCAGGAACCACGTGGGGGTCCAGAAACATTGAGAGCCAAGATGATAGACGTGGTACTGGAAAACTTGATGCACCAACATATCAGGGACACAACCAGAGAGAGATGAGAGGACGAACCAGAAAGGCTGGACCTTGTATTCACCCTGAGCAGCTCAAACATTGAGGACATAACACATGAGAGCATCCCTGGGAGCCAGTGACCATATGGTGCTGAGCTTTGAGTTCATAGTAGAGTTACAGGTGGAGAGGGAAAACGGTACTGAAAGAGACAAACCAGACTACATGGGTATGATGAACTTCCTGCAGGAGGTTCAGTGGGGAAGGGACATGGAAGGACAGTCAGTAAATGAAATGATGGAATACGTAGTGACAAAGTGCAAGGAGGCAGAGGAACAGTTTATACCCAAAGGCAAAAGATTAAATGGGAAGGCCAGAAAGAGCCCCTGGTTTAACCAAAGGTGCAGGGAGGCAAAGACTCAGAGTGCCAGAGAATGGAAAAAGTACAGAAGGCAAAGAACCCAAGAAAACAAAGAGATTAGTCACAGAGCTAGAAATGAGTATGCACAGGTACGGAGGGAGGCCCAGAAACAGTACAAAAATGACATAGCTTCGAAAGTCAAGTCTGACCCGAAACTGATGTACAGTCACATCAGAAGGAAGACAACAGTCAAGGACCAGGTGATAAGGCTTAGGAGAGAAGGTGGGGAACTCACAAGTAACGATCAAGAGGTATGTGAGGAGCTCAAGTTGAGGTTTAAGGAGGTATTCACAGTGGAGGCAGGAAAGCAGCTGGGTAGACAGGTCAGAGCTGACACCAACAAAAAATATATCAAGTGTTGGATGGCATACACACAACTGAGGAGGAAGTGAAGCAGTTACTCAGTGACCTTGACACCTCAAAGGCGATGGGTCCGGACAATATCTCCCCATGGGTCCTTCGGGAGGGAGCAGAGGTACTGAGTGTGCCACTTACCATTATATTCAACACATCCCTTGAAACTGGGACGCTACCTGAGGTATGGAAAAAGGCCAACGTAGTCCCCATTTTTAAAAAGGAGACAGAAAAGAGGCACTAAACTATAGACTGGTGTCACTTACGTGTATAGTGTGTAAAGTCTTGGAGAAAATCAACAGGAAAAGAATGGTGGAGCATCTGGAACGGCACAGGATAATCAACGCCAGACAGCACGGATTCATGGAAGGCAAATCCTGTGTGACAAACCTCCTGGAGTTCTATGACAAACTAACAGAGGTAAAACAAGAGAGAGAAGGGAAAGTTGATTGCATTTCCCTAGACTGCAGGAAGGCCTTCGACACAGTTCCTCATATGAGATTAGTGAAGAAGCTGGAAGACCAAGCGTGTATCACAGGAAGGACACTGAAATGGATCAGGGAATACCTCACAGGGAGGCAACAACAGGTCATGGTGCGAGATGAAGTATCACAGTGGGCGCCTGTGACGAGTGGGGTCCCGCAGGGGTCAGTCCTAGGACCAGTGCTATTCTTGGTATATGTAAATGACATGACGGACGGAATAGACTCAGAAGTGTCTCTGTTCGCAGATGAGGTGAAATTAATGAAGAGAATCAAATCGGATGAGGACCAAGCAGGACATCAAAGAGACCTCTCTAGACAAGCTGGACATCTGGTCTAGCAACTGGCTTCTCGAATTTAATTCCACCAAATGCAAAGTCATGAAGATCAGGGACGGGTAAAGAAGACCACTGATAGAGTATAGGCTAGTGGACAAAGGCTACAAACCTCGTTAAAGGAGAAAGACATTAGGGTGAGTATAACACCAAGCACGTCTCCGGAAGCACACATCAACCAGATAACTGTGGCAGCATATGGGCGACTGGCAAACCTAAGATTAGCGTTCCGTTACCTTAACAAGGAATCGTTCAAGACACTGTACACCGTGTACGTCACGCCCATAATAGAGTATGCAGCACCAGTCTGGAACCCACACCTGGTCAAGCACGTCAAGACATTAGAGAAAGTGCAAAGGTTTGCGAAAATGTTAGTTCCACAACTCAGGGGACTGTCCTATGACGAAAGGTTGAGGGAAATAGGACTAACAACACTGGAGGACAGAAGGGTTATAGGAGACATGATAAAGACATACAAAATACTGCGGGGAATCGACAAGGTAGATAGTGACAGGATGTTCCAGAGAGGGAACACAGAAACAAGGGGGCACAACTGGAAGCTGAAGACTCAGATGAGTCAAAGGGATGTTAGGAAGCATTTCTTCAGCCACAGAGTAGTCAGGAAGTGGAATAGTCTAGAGAAAGATATAGTGGAGGCAGGAACCATACATAGCTTTAAGACAAGGTATGATAAAGCTCATGGAGCAGGAAGAGAAGAGACCCAGTAGTGGTCAGTGAAAAGGCGGGGCCAGGAGCTGAGTCTCGACCCTTGCAACCACAATTAGCTGAGTACAATTAGGTGAGTACACACACACACACACCTACACACACAGGTTTGTAACAAGACTAGTGCCTGACTTAAGGGGTATGTGCTATGAGGAGACGATAAGGAAACTCAGCCTGACAACACTGGAAGACAGGAGGACTATAAGGTATATAATAACCAAGTGTAAAATACTGAGGGAAACTGACAAGGTGGACAGGGACACAATGTTTCACAGATGGGAAATAGGATCAAAAGGGCATGACCGGAAGTTGAAAATTTAGATGAGTCAAAGGGATGTTAGGAAGCATTTCTTCAGCCGTAGAGCTGTCAAGAAGTGGACCAATCTGGAGAAGGGATCCATACTTAGCTTTACAAATAGGTACGGCAAAGCTATTGTTGCCGGGAGAAAGTGGATCTAGTAACGACCAGCGAAGAGGCGGGGCCAGGAACTGTGAATCGATCCCTGAAACCACATATAGGTGAGTAAAAACACATACACACACTACACGACTGACGACATGATGAAACTAGAGGGAAGGTGAACTAGAGAGTGATATGATAACGAACAAATTACTGAGTGAAATTGATAAGGAGAGGGAGAGAATGTTTCCGAGGCGGGAAACAGGAATGCGAGGGCTCAGCTGGAAGTTGAAAACACACCAGTCACAGATATATCATTAAGTATTGCTTCACTCTTAGAGCAGTCAGAAGTGGGACGACCTGGGGAAGGAAGTGGTTGAGGCAGGATCCTTACATAGCTTTATGGAGAAGTAAGATAAAGCTCTTGAAGCCAGGAGAGTTAACCTAGTAAAGACCAGTGGAGAGCAAGGGCCAGGAGCTAAGACTCGACCCTTACAACCACATATAGGTGAGTACACATACACTCAAAGACACATATCCACTCAGGCAAGGTACAAGACACACACCCACTCAGACAAGGTACAAGACACACACCCACTCAGACAAGGTACAAGACACACACCCACTCAGACAAGGTACAAGACACACAGCCACTCAGACAAGGTACAAGACACACAGCCACTCAGACAAGGTACAAGACACACAGCCACTCAGACAAGGTACAAGACACACAGCCACTCAGACAAGGTACAAGACACACAGCCACTCAGACAAGGCAAAAGAGAGAAAAGCCATTGAAACTGAGGAGAAAAAAAGACATCAAAATATTAAAGAAACAATTAAGATCGTGGAGGGAAGTAGGTGTGAGGAAGGTATGGTACCAGATACAACACTACCGGTGGAGAGTCAGAAGGAAAGGATGGTACCAGATACAACACTACCGGTGGATGGCCACGCTGAGGCGCTGGAACATGAAAGAGGCTGCCCTTGGGTCCCTGGTGGTGTCGATGAGTCTGGAACCCAGTTCTTTAAGGAAACGTGTTGCATTTTTTCCCCATGATCCCAAGGTCTCTGATCCCACTGGGACAAATTGATACTGTTGGCTTATGTCCCTGTACTTGCCGATCTTGTACTTCTCCCTGTGGTCAGCAGCTCCTCCCTGTCACCCGACACTGTGATTGATATAGGTATAGTCCCATGCAAAGAGCTTTCCATTCTTCCAAGGATAGATGGTGATCCTGTCGGGGTGGTTTGCTGGGTTGTGGGTATTGTTGTCTGCTAGTGATCAGGGCTCTCTCTTCCCTGGGCATCCAGATGTAGCAAGGGTTCTCTTTATGATGTCGTTGACTTTATTGCATGCCAGCCCTTGGTTTTGGAACAGTTTAGACCATGTAGACCATATTGGTCGGCTTGTGCATCGCCCCAATTCCATGTGAATTGGGGCAGCAAGGTGCAGAACCACTGCAATGCTTTGTTCCCATTGCCGAAATGGGAACTGTTT
>WNWK01050123.1:0-12962 GCA_009830355.1 Cherax destructor | reverse complement strand
ATTTAAAATCTTATAGTATCATCATTTTCTTAATTTGAAATAAAATATATAACTAGAAGAAACCAATAAATTTTTCTAGTATTGTTATTATACTAGTATAGCATCAACATACTGTAACTTGAAATAAAATATACAACTATATTAAACTCAACCAATTTCTCTTGTATTGTCTTTTAATAGTATGTATAATCATATTATAATTTAAAATAATACAGAACTAGAATAAACTCAATCAATTTCTTTAGCATTAAGTACTTAGTGAATAAGTCTTTAGAATAAACTGCCCCTAATGCCATGGCATGCCAGTGGCTCTCCTTGCATTACAGTTTTATAATTGTAACTACCAATAACAGTGTACACTTGTAACATGCATCGAAATAAAAATAATATTATTATATTATTATTATTATTATTATTAAGTGTTTGCAATAAAGCTAACAGAATCCTTGGCTTCATATCAAGAAGTATAAATAATAGAAGTCCTCAGGTTGTTCTTCAACTCTATATATCTTTGGTTAGGCCTCATTTAGATTATGCTGCACAGTTCTGGTCACCGTATTACAGAATGGATATAAATGCACTGGAAAACGTACAAAGGAGGATGACAAAGTTGATCCCATGTATCAGAAATCTTCCCTATGAGGATAGACTGAGGGAACTGAATCTGCACTCTCTAGAAAAGCGTAGAATTAGGGGGGATATGATTGAGGTTTATAAATGGAAAACAGGAATGAATAAAGGGGATGTAAATAGCGTGCTAAAAATATCTAGCCTAGACAGGACTCGCAGCAATGGATTTATGTTGGAAAAATTCAGATTCAGGAAGGATATAGGAAAGCACTGGTTTGGTAATAGAGTTGTGGATGAGTGGAACAAACTCACGAGTACCGTCATAGAAGCTAAGAGTTTCTGTAGTTTTAAAAATAGGTTAAATAAATACATGAGTGGGTGTGGGTGGGTATGAGTTGGACCTGACTAGCTTGTGCTACTATAATAATAATAATATCTTTATTTACTACAAGTACATGGTATACAGGCCTAGCTGACATCAGTGACATACTACTATATAGAAAGTCCCTTATTATGCTGAGCATTTCGAGCAGATTAGATCAGTGTCCTAGGATGCGACTCACACCAGTCGACTAACACCCAGGTACCCATTTTACTGATGGGGAACATAGACAACTGGTGTAAAGAAACACGCCCAATGTTTCTGCCCTGGCTGGGAATCGAACCCAGGCCCTCGCCGTGTGAAGCGAGAGCTTTAGCCACCAGACCACCAGTACTGTGCAAATTAAGGAGAATCACAGATATCAATAAGTGTATTTTGCTGTGGTTAGTACCATATGGATACATAAAAGGCCTAGGAACTAGGCCCCAAAAGGGTTAACAGTTGTACATATGGATTTTACGGCTTATGCTGTCAGTGGAAGTGACCTGACTAGGCGGGTCAATGGTCTAAGCTGGGGAGTGATATGGACCTGCCTCACATGGGTCAGCAGCCTTGCTGCAGTGTTCCTTCTTTCTTATATTCAAGTTTTGTCCTAGAATCTGTATTGATAAAGCTGATGGATAGCGAAACGTCTACAATAAAGATACCCAGTAAGTACGTAAGTTTATTCAGGTATACACAAATACAGTTACATAGATTATCATACATAGCAGAGGTTAAAACGTTGTGTAGTTTTAAAAATAGGCTAGATAAATATATGAGTGGGTGCGGGTGGGTGTGAGTTGGACCTGACTAGTTTGTGCTACTAGGTCAGATGCCGTGCTCCTTCCTTAAGTGAATGTAACCTGACCTGGCTGGGTCGGAGCATTGGCTTAAGCCGGTGGGAGACTTGGACCTGCCTCGCATGGGCCAGTAGGCCTGGTGCAGTGTTCCTTCTTTCTTATGTTCTTGTAGTAGTATATGTGTAGATATAATTTTTTTTTTTTTATAATAATAAATAAAGCGCTAAACCCATGTGGGTCATTCAGCGCAAGATGTGATGGAGGCTTGATCCTCCGTCTACTGAGTGCGAGACAGACGTGCTACCTATTTGTACTCACCTAGATGTTTTATATGTGTAGAGAACCTAGGATAACCCAAAAAGTCAGACAGAGTGACTTATTTCCATTGGGGTCCATTTAATACCTTAATATTAGACACTAGTAGATACTAGTTATTATACTAAAATTAAAAGGAATAAGGTAAAAAAGAGTTATTTACATGTATGTTATCTAAAAAGAATAAAAATCATTCTCCTCCCTTTCTGTCATCTTTTTGTGTTATCCTAGGTAATTTACACTATGTATGATAATTGTGCTTGTGTACCTGTGCCTAAATAAATTTATTTACTTAATAATGGGTTATTTATAGGAATTAATGCTGCATCTATCTAGTTGTAGCAATAAGAGGGCACATACCCATCACCTGCACCCTGCAGATGGCACAAGTATCACACTCCACGTCCCAGCTCCACATGGCCACAGCATTCCACTTCTTCAGAGTGAACATTTTGTCAGGCTTCTGTGAGTCACTTGGTGTATTTTCCGCCTCGGCTTCGTGGATTTCTAAGTCGTTGTTCATGGTGTTGCTGCGTCACCTGACTCCTACTGCTTGTTAAGGGTCACTACAGCTTACTGAGTCTTGACTCCCGGCGGTCCAGCAAAAATATACTGTCCACATCTAAGCGGGAATTATCAAGGAAACAAAGGTTCCAACGGAAAGAGAAACGGGTACACTAAGGTCTCAGTCAAGTCATTCATTTTGTAGCAACAACATTAAGCCCTAAAAATTATTCTTGGTTACCCTTTAACCACCAGATTTTAGATTTTTGCCACCGAAGTGGCTAGTTTATTGTGCACCCCATATCCATCCTGCGGACGGTAGCGCAAGAGCATATTCAAATTCAAATTCTTTATTTCATGTAATATACAAGGTGGGGTGTACTTATAATTATACATTTAATAAAGTAGATATTACAAGATGGCCAATAATATGCCTAGGTATGCCTAGGCTTTTTCAGGCAGTCTTATGATAGGTCTTACTCAATAGCTACACAATGATTATACAGATAGTAAGGTTAGGTAATTGTAGTGATTAACTAGGTTTACAAAATTTAGGTACTGGAATTTAAACATTTTGGAATTTAACAATTAGTTTAAGAATTTAACAATTAGTTTAAGAATTTAACAATTAGTTTATATATTATTGGTAAAGGTGATGTATTGGCATAATACCGTTTCTATATTGGAGTGTCTTAGGCAAACTTATGACTAGCTTAAGAATTATGAAGCAATAGTTGTATTAGAATTTTGGTTAGTCATGTGCAAATTAAGGGGAATCACAGATATCAATAAGTGTATTTTGCTGTGGATATGTGCAAGATACAGTGGACTCCCGGCTAACGAACACCCCGGAAATCTTACAATTATGTAAGTATAATATTGTAAGTGCTTGTGGAAGTGTATTTTTGGGGGTCTGAAATAGACTAACCTACGTGACATTATTTCTTAAGGAAGTAAATTCATTCGGTAATGACACTTGAGCAGGCTTCTGGAATGAATTTTTTTCGTTAGTCGGGGGTCCTCTGTAAAGTAGTTTTCATGTGGTTAGCTACCTGTTGGTTGAAAATGGAGGTTGTGTCTGCAGTTCTAGAGTTTTCAGGCATGGAGTTCCAGATTTTAGGCCCTTTTATGCGCATTGAATTTTTGTATAGATTTAGTTGGACACGGGGAATGTCAAAGAGATGTTTATGTCTTGTATTATGTCTATGGGTCCTGTCACAACTGTCAAGAAAGTGTTTTAGCTCAGGGCTAAAGTTGGAATTTGTGGTTCTATAAATGTAGATAGCAGAGTAGTAAGTATGGATGTTCTGAACAGTGAGTAGGTTTAGGTCTTTGAAGAGTGGGGGTGGGGGTGCTGCCTAGCGTTGGATTGCGTGATAATTCTTACAGCGGCTTTTTGTTGGGTTATTATTGGCTTTAGGTGGGTAATTGCTGTTGATCCCCATGCACAAATGGCATATGTGAGGTAGGGATAGATGAGTGAGTAGTACAGTGTGAGTAGGGCTGATTGTGGTACATAATACCGTATCTTAGAGAGGATCCCCACAGTTTTGGACACTTTCTTTGTTATGTGTTGGATATGGGTGCTGAATTTCAGGCTGCTGTCAAGGTGAAGGCCCAGGAACTTGCCCTCATTATGTTTAGCAATAGGTGTAGTGTTGATCTTAATGTTTAATTGTGCATCACCTGCTCTGTTGCCAAACATAATATAGAAGGTCTTATCAGTGTTGAGTGTAAGTTTATTGGCTGTCATCCATGTTGATATTTTTATTAATTCGTAGTTAACAATGATATTAAGCGTGGCAAGATTTGTGTGGGAGATGACATAAGATGTGTCATCAGCAAAGAGTATTGGTTTCAGGTGTTGTGATACATTGGGAAGATCATTGATGTATAAGAGGAAGAGCAGGGGACCAAGGACACTTCCCTGCGGTACTCTGGTGTCAAGTGGTCGTGTCGTGGAGGATGTCTTTAATAGTGACATACTGATACCTATTAGTGAGGTAGGATTTGAAGTATGCTAGTGCATGACCTCTTATTCCATAGTGGTCAAGTTTGTGGAGTAGGATGCCGTGGTTTACTGTGTCAAAAGCTTTCCTTAGGTCAATAAAAGTCCTAATGGATATTCCTTATTTTCGAGTGCTGTGTAAAGCAGGTCTATCATTTTTACTATTGCATCGTTAGTGCTTTTATTTTTCCTGAAGCCAAATTGGCAGGGGTTGAGTATGGTTTGTGTCGTTATAAACGAGTATAATCTCTTGTGCACAAGTTTCTCGAAGATTTTGGATAGCAACGGTAGATTTGATAAAGTAGAACGACTTGGAGAGCGTATAAATCTGTAGGGGAAGGAAGGCGGGGTAGGGGTTGTTCTCGAAAAGGTTGAAGGGAGGGAGTAAAGGTTTTGTGGGTGAGGGGCTTCAACTTCCAGCAAGCGTGTTAGATAGGAGTGAATGGAGACAAATGTTTTTTGGGACCTGACGAGCTGTTGGAGTGTGAGCAGGGTAATATTTTGTAAAGAAACTCAGGGAAACCGGTTAGCCGGACTTGAGTCCTGGAAATGGGAAATACAATGCCTGCACTTTAAAGGAGGGGTTTGGGATATTGGCAGTTTGGAGGGACTTCTAAACTGTCGTATCTGAGCGCCTCTGCAAAGACAATAATTATGTATGAGTGCTGGTGAAAGTGTTGAATGATGATGCAAGTATTTTTCTTTCTTTTTGGGTCATCCTGCCTCGGTGGGAAACGGCCGGTGTAAAAAAAAAATCTTTCATTCTATCAAACGAGATAAAAAATACGAGAATACAACAATAAAACCATACAAAAATTCAGTGGTACCCCGAGTTTCGTCCATAATTCGTTCCAGAAGGCTGTTTGAGTCCTGTTACCGAATGAATTTGTTCCCATAAGTAATAATGTAAATTGGATTAGTCTGTTTCAGACCCCCAAAAATACACTTACAAAAGCACTTACAATAATACACCTACATAATTGTTCGAGTTGGGAGCTGTACGAAACTCAGGGTACCACTGTACACCACAGTCGTCATTTTACACAGTTGCAATTTTTTCTCATTGTGCAATGTGTGCTGCAGGAATTTTTATATTGTGCACACTTACCACACAGACCTATTATCTTATATATAGGCCCAAATTTATCGGTCACAGCTTATCTGGAGTGAGCTGAGCTCGTGACGACCAACAGTGGCTTCAAATTACTATTATAATAATACGGTGGCTCTAAAGTCACCTTATCTTTTATGGTCAATGTTCATGTATGGTGTATGTGCTTTACACAACGAGAAGCATTTCTTTTATTTGTTGGAACCATGGCTAGGGCTAAAAGTGAGTAGGTTATAACAATAAATGGAGAAAAAGAAATTGAAATGACTTATGCAGCAAGTAGCACCACCAAACAGTAGGGCAAGTAGGTGTGGTCACCTGGAAATTTGAAATTTTGCTAGCCGAAATTAGTGCTGGATTACTGATTGCCGGATTAGTGATGGTCGACCTGTACCCTGTTAGAACAGGTTATATAGTGAGTCCTTTTCTTTCTGTCTGGTAGCTAAACAAGGGGGCAAATATCCCCCGAATTAGACGAAAAGGAGATGGAGGAGTAGAGGTTATCTAGATTTGATCAGAGGAAGGAGAAAATGTCCAATTATTATTATTATTATTATTATTATTCTTATGATCCTTTCACTGTGACGAGGGATTCTCTGCCTTGAAGGGGTATTGAAATGAATAATCACAAATTTTCTTTATGTTGTGTTTATTATTAAAAGAAAGCAGCATTGTACAAAGCATTTATAAGACAGATAAATATGAGGCTATCTGACAGTACAAAACACAAACTTAAAAATCAATATTTCAAATATTTATATAAGTTAACAAGGTCATACTTATATTTAGGATAATCACAATATAATACAGTACACTGAGAATTATACATCTGGAATACAGTAGTATAAAACTTTCTTAACTTTATGCATTATAGTTTTGAAAAAAAAAATAATACTGTATCTGGACTCAAAATTAAGCCAAATGAATAATGTGTAGAACTTCAGTTATCCAATGCATCTGATATAGGCACACGCATGTATCTGAATGTGCAGGGAATAAGTCACAGTACCAATGCCACTTCTTAAAATTTAATCGGCTGTGATCTACCTGAAATGGTTGCTTTGCAATCCACATGTGCAGTCAGCCTTTATTACATAATTTTCAAGCTCATCCATATGCTTGTTCAGCTTCTATTTGATTTTGCCTTAATCCTGTACCATCCCACAGGATCACAGTGTGTGAGCGTGTGTGTACTCACCTAGTTGTGGTTGCAGGGGTCGAGTCACAGCTCCTGGCCGCGCTCTTACTGATCGCTACTGAGTCCTCTCTCTTGCTGCTCCATGAGCTTTATCATACCTCGCCTTAAAGCTGTGTATGGTTCCTGCCTCCACTACATCACTTGCTAGACTATTCCACTTCCTGACTACTCAATGGCTGAAGAAATACTTTCCTAACATACCTTTCATCCCTTTGACTCCTCTGAGTCTTCAACTTCCAATTGTGACCCCTTGTTTCTGTGTCCCTTCTGGAACATCCTGTCTCTATCCACCTTGTGTGTACTCACCTAATTGTGGTTGCAGGGTCGAGACTCAGCTCTGTGTGTGTGTGTGTGTGTGTGTGTGTGTGTGTGTGGATGGATGTGGATGTTCAGTTAACTGTGCTGTAGTTGATTCCCAGTCTATTAACTCTTGTACTTTGAATCCAGGTATGGAGTTTCCTTCCATTACTACTAGTATACTTCATTTAACCTTATTCACTACCCTATATTGATGAGGTGCATCTTAACATCTCTGGTATGTTCTAGTCTCTCTCACATTAAACAGTGTGTCCTCATCTACTATACATAACCTCAGGTACAGTATCTTGTACTGTACATTGTAGGCATTTCACACCAATTATCCTCACTAGCCAAAAACCTTTTATACCATCCAACATTAAAAAATGGTTGTCCCCTGTACAATTGGTAATTTTAAACAGGAAATGAGTATACTAGTTTATTCATATAGTATATATTCCAATATAAATGACATGGTAAATGAGTACTACACATTACATAATCTGATCTGGGATTAAATAAAAAAATAAAAACATGTAGTGAATAATAATTCCTTTTATGCAACATCTTGCTTATAAACATCAAATATGACTATAAACTTTCTACACAAGTTTTTTTTTACCTTTCACAAAAAAATAACGATTGTGTGTTTTCCGTTATCTTGAATTTTAACTCAAATTTATGACAATATGATAACTTGTAAGAGATCGAGTAATATCTTACTCCATAAAATACATTTTTGTGAGAATAAACTTGACTGACATTTCCATTACTTACACCTTGAACAGTACTTAACACATTTCATGAAGTTTCATTGCTAATGGATTAATATTAGTAAAGTTCAACATTCATTCTATTGATATACATAACTACATACAGTACTCAAAAGCTGCCTGAAAGTCTTCATTGACAGCTCATAAAGAGTTTGACAATACAGAGTTATCCATTTTTCAATTAAATTAAACTTGTTCTTAAAAAAAAAAAAAAAAAAAATAAACAATATCACAAAGAATGATGGGCAATAGTGATTCACTGCTTAATGATAACAATGTAATATAGTTATGATTTCACTTGGATTAAATTCTGTTTTCCTCTAAAATTATTTAAGAGAATTAGAACCCAAATATATTACACAGCATAATTCATACACATTTATATAATAGCATTTCATCACATTTATTTAGGCAAAACTCTAAAATAAATTTTAGTCTTATAAAATCAGAGAACACTAATTTAGCATTTCTTGTACAAGTACAGTACGTATATCCATTTTGATATGTTGGCAGGGATTACAGTACATTTCTATTCTGTAAAAAAATATAAATAAATATGAATTAATCATAAAAAAAGGTGATATTCAATATGCAATAAAACCACAGTGAATAGATTATTCTAAGCACTTTAGTAATTCTGAGAAATCATGAAGTGTTTGGAATACTACTACAGTTTTTTCACTGTGGTTATGTGCATAAATACATGCACAATAATTCAAATAATTTAAATTTCTTTTCTTTTTTAAATGGCCTCAAAATCATTCACTGTACTGAACACTTATGCTGAAACATATGATAGTCAAATGATGGCTTTTGGTTTCTGGTAATTTCAACAAGTCTGGAAATCCTAAAGGCATGGGTCAGTACAAGAGATAGAAGTCAAATAAGCAAAAGATAATTTTTTACTATCATATATTTTCAATTACCAACTTTATGTGAAGTTTTACACATAAAGTCTATTTCAGTCTTTAACTGTTCTAATGTTTAAAAGCATGACCATAAATAATTATGTTTAATGTTTGGAAAAATTTATGAAACAGATACATTTCAAAAATGGTTTTAAATTAATATGTTCTTTTGGGAAGCATGAACATTTGAAAATAAACCCCACAACAACCCCCCCCCCTCCATGAACCAACATTTATCACTATAAACTTGATTTTTGAAAATTTCATGATTAACTTTTTAAGACCAAAAAGGGAACATGTATTTTAAAAAGCAGAAATTAATTCATTTTTAAAATTTATTTGTTGATTATTTAATAAAAATGAAAGTGATTAAAACATTAAATATACCATGGGTGGGCTGTCTTTTTAAAATGCGAACCCTTCCCCTCATTAATGACAGTTCTGTTCCAAGACCAGGGATAAACGAATTTATCACGCATACTATAATGGTAGGGGGTTTTTTATAAACATTTTTGATACTGTTTTTAATGTCCCCTTTTGCACCATTTATAACTTTTCTGGAAAACCTGGGTTTTGTTCACTTCCCAAACTCAACAAAAAAAATTTTGTAAGTGCTTTTTAAGTTTTTTTTGGGGGTCTGAAATGATAATCTAATTTACATTTGTCCTTTTGGGAACAAATTTGTTTTGGGAACAGCACTCAAACAGCATTCTGGAAAGAATTTTAAAGAAAAACCCAGGGTCCACACAGTGGTCCCCGTTTTTTGCGAAAAATTTTTTCCAAATTGCTCAATGCCATTCCCAACAAATTTACTTCCCTTTAAAAAATAATGTCGAGGTTATTTATTTCAGACCCCCCAAAAAACATTGCAACAGCACTTATGAAAATACACTTACAAAAATTTTTGGTTTGGGGAAACACAAAAACCGAGGGAAATTTTTTTAAAATTTTTCGTAGTGTACTGTATATTGTAATAAACAGAATAAGAAATCAGCTCTAAAATTTAAATTTTTTAGGTATGCATACTGGTCGGAGAGACCATTGTAAGTCCAGCGTCGGTAAAAAAGTACATACGCGCCAGTGGGGGAGCCGTAATTGTATTACTAGAGAAAGGAAAACAACTATAGGTATAATAAAATTTTTGTTATATGTATTCATGTGGGAAAACGAGGACACTATTCAGTAGTGGGAGGGCCCTGCTTTACAGTGCTTTGTTTTAAGGCTTTCACTAATGCAGGATTTTTTAAATATACCAATTCTTATTTATTAATTTCCTACAATAAATATATTCACCACTTTAAACTAAGGAAAAAATTTTTTAATTAAGTAATGTGTGTACAGTAGGGCCCCACTTATATGGCGGGTTGGGTTTCCCAGACTACTGCCGGAAAGCAAACGCCTTTTTTTCCATTATAAATGCATATAAATCCCAAAAATTTTAACTAACTTATATAAAGTTGGGAAAAAGAACTGGCATTAAAAAACACAAAAAAAAAGAAAAATGCATACACTTTACATTCATTACTTACCTTAAAATATTTGTAGTCTTAATGTGGGCGAGAGAAAGGTGGTAATATTTATTTGTGGAAGTCAGGTGTAGGAGGGAGATGTGCTATGTAGTCTGCCTGGCTACACAACACCCACCCACCTCATAGCTAAAAAAAATTTAATGCGCCAGAGCCATTTTTACCATCAATACACCTTTTCACTGAGTTTAATCGTTTTTGACAACTACCCATGCCTTCATAAACGAAGGGGGAAATAATGAATGATTCATGCCAGAATTGTAAACAAAGTGGAGTGTTAAGGGGGAGGTTGGTCAAAACAGATTCATACACATTTTTTTTGATGTGGACAGAGAAAACGTAAAGTTTTCCCCCCTTTCCCCCCATATAAACATAGCATGTTTATATGCTATGTAAATGTTTCTTATATAATTTTTAAGAAAATATTAGATGGATTAATGAAAATGTCTATATTAACATAAAATAAGACATTTAATGTGCCCAAGTGTGATTATTATTAGTATTATGAATTTTTTTCCCCCCGCCTGGAAACCCCACCCCCCCATGGGATATAAATATACCCAGTTTGTATACTATGTAAGGGTTTTCTTATAAAATTTTTGAAGAAAATATCATAGATGGATTAATGAAAATACTTATATGTATTAACGTAAAATAAGACATTTAATGTCCCCCAAGAGGGGTTTTTTTACGTACTATTAGTATTACTATGGCTTTAAAGGGCAGGGGACCCCTTAGTGATTTTTGTACCTGCATGCCAGCACAGTTTTAAAGTACATGTATATTTAGGTACAGGTACACAAATTTTATCTGAGTACACAACAATGATGATCTGATAAAAATGTCATCATATAAAAAACAATATACAGTGGTCCCCCCGATTTACGATGGCCCCCAAACACCCCCCTTTTATGTAAGTTTATTTTTAAATTCTTTTGTGGGTGTAATTTTGGGGTCAAAACAGACTAGTCTATTTTACATCATTTTTAAAGGGGAGAAAATTCGTTTGGTAAGGGCACTTGAACAGCTTTCCCGGGAATAAAAAAATTTGTAAGTCGGGGTACCACGGGACTCAGATCACAACATAATAGACGACCAGACATGAAAAGGGGGGACCCCCAGATCAACGAAATGTGATCAGCCGCGGGAGCCTTCTCCAAATTCAACTTCAATAACAAAAACATAAGGGGGACCAAGAAACCAAGTCCTAAATGATATAAACGGGAAAGATTCCCTAAGTATCACGGTTTCCCTAACCTATGTCTAGACCAAATTAACTCCTTGGCACTAGAGGTTTGCTCAAGGCAAATTCCCTTAAGGAAAAAGGAGAAGATGCAAACTAGAAAGAGAGAGGGGGCTCCCCATCAGGCAAAGGCCCCAAAAAATAACGGAGCGGCTACAGGAGGAAAATATCTGAAATACGTAGGGGGACACTAGTCAGAAAATACAAACATCGGGAAATTTAAAAAAAAGGTCCTACTGGGAAACAAAAACGCTGGAAGAACTAAAAATTTTAAATGAAATTTAAAGGGAAAACCCAAAATATTTTTTTCTTATCCAAAAAACAAAGTGGGGGGCAACATCCAGTTTGGGCCCCCCCACTTAAACGGGGTGGGGGCCTAACCCCAGATGACAGCAAGGAAATAAATAGGGTTTCTTAAAATTCCAGTATGACTCGGTTTTTTGCGAGCCGCTAACCAGACTGAAAATCGGGGCCTAAATGAATTTTTTTTGAGATCCGAAGTTTACAGGCGCTTTTCCCATCTGACATCACCCGGCCAAATGACTTAAAAGGCAATAAAAAGACATGCCCCTGCCTCCCTCCAGGGGCCCAGACTCATTTGGGAAATCCGTGTTTTATCAAGAACTGCAAAAGCCCCATCACGTGTTTAAAATCCTTGGGAGGGGCATGGACACTGGGGTCGTCCCGGTTACTAAAAACAACAGACATAGCCCCCCTCCCCAAAAGGGGGCAGTAAAGCAAAAAACAAAGAACTAAGGGGCCAAAGCGTAACGTCCCATATCATAAAAATCTTTGAAAGGGTTTTTAAGAAGCAAGATCGCCACCCATCTTGATACCCCATCAATTGCACAACCCAGGGCAGCATGGGTTTAGAGCAGGCCGCTCCTGTCTGTCCCCAAATACTGGACCACTTGACAAGGTCCTGGATGTTTGAAGACAAAAAAAAATGCAGATGAATTACACAGACTTTGGGGAAAAACCTTTTACAAGTGTGACCATGGTGTAATAACACAAAATGCATGATAAAGGGAAAAACAGGAAAAGTTGGTAGATGGATTTTATAATTTCCCAACAAGTAGAACACAAAAAGGAAAAATAACAGAGTAAAGTCTGGGGGCGCCACTGTGGCCCTTTCCACAAGGCACAGTACTTGCTCCCCTCCTGTTCCCTCATCCTCATATCGGACACAGACAGGGATATAAGCCACAGTCTGTGTCTTCCTTTTCAGATGACACCCGGTCTGTATGACCCCGTGTCCACGGTTGAAGACACCCAAGACTCCCAAACAGACATAAACCAAATCTTTTAAAAAGGGCTGCAGAAAAAAATATGAAGTTCAATGATG